>PVJA010003762.1:20314-58035 GCA_004027025.1 Myocastor coypus | reverse complement strand
GTGCATTTGCTAGTTCTGACTCATTCATAAAGAATGCCTATGCTTTTCATTCTTTATGTAGATGTGTATTTTTACCTGGTATTATTTCTCTTCTACATGAAACTTGTTTAAAATTTATTACAATATCTGATGGCAATGAATGATCGCATTTTAAAATATCTGAACATACAATTATTAGTATGTCCTTTGCAAAATATATTTGCACTGATTCAAGAATTATTGATTGTTTTTTGAGGGCCTTCACGATATTCTGTTGTCTTCTTAACTGTATCTTTTTGACAAATAATTTCCTGCTATCCTTGTCTTTGTTTCTCTGTGTATAATAAATTTTTGCTGTCAGTTGTTTTTAAGAATTTTTCTTTTCGATGTTTTGAAATTATTTGATTATGATGTGCTTTGTTATTCTTTATGCTTCTTTTGTTGGGTTTATTGATTTTCTCAAAAATATAAGTTTATAGTTTTAATTAAATTTGAAAAAATTTTGGCTACTGATTTTTCTTTTCTTTTTTTTTTTTTCTGGTACTTTTTTCCATCTCTGTGTTTCAGGGGCTCCTTGGAATTTGCCTCCTCTTTCATCAATGTTCAATTTTTTTTTTTTTTTTTTTTTAAACAGTCTTGCTCTGTAGCCGAGGCTGGCACGAAACTTGTGATGATCCTCATGCCTCAGCCTCCTAGGTGCTGGGTGCTCCAGCAGGCCCAGCTTGCTCAAGATTTTTTCTCAATTATTTTTGTCTGTATTTTTGGTTTTGACAGTTTTTGTTGCTATATCTTTAGATTACTAATATTTTCTTCTGTAAATGCTAATTTACTCAATTTCAACCAGGGTACATTTCTTTTCTTTTCTTTTTTTTTTGTCTTTTTGGGACAGGGTCTTGCCATGCAGTTGAGGCTGGCCTTGAGCTCACTTTTGTGAGCCCAGGCTGGTCTTGAACTCGCACAGATCCTCCTGCCTCAGCCTCCCAAGTGCTGGGATTACAGGCGTGTGCCACCACGCCCGGCAACCAGGGTACATTTCATCTCATAAATTTTAGAGTTTATGCATATATGTAATAAAATTGCAGTAGGTATATAAATGTTCTTATTTGCTGATTCTATCATCTTTGATAGAATTGTGTTGGTTTAAGTGATTTTGTTTGAATTATAAATTGAATATTTTTATTTTTTTTTGCAAACTTGATAATTTTTATAATTCACTAGATATTGTGAATGTTATGTTTTTGGGGTTAGAAAATTGTGTATAGATACATCTTTGAGTTTTGTTCTGGTTAAGAAACAAGTTTTTATTCTTTTCACATTTTTATTTTTATTTTTATTTTGCGACAGGGTCTCACTGTGCAGTTCAGGCTGGCTTTGAGCTCACTTTTGTAGCCCAGGCTGGTCTTGAACTCACAACAATCCTCCTGCCTCAGCCTCCCAAGTGCTGGGATTACAGGCGTGAGCCACCATGCCCAGCTTCTTTTCACATTTTTAAAACGATTTATTTGTTAAAAAACTGAAAGCAGAAATGTGGGACATTTCAGGACTTACTTTCTGTTTCTAGTCTTTCAGTTACTATTGCTGTGTTAGTCAACTGTTTATTAGTGTGACCAAGATACCCAACATGAGCAACTTAAAAAAGAAAAGGTTTATTTTGGACAACAGTGTTAGAGATTTCAGTCCCTGGTCAGAGGATTCTGTTGCCTGGGGTGAGGCAGGACACCATGAACTGGCCGCTTCTGGGCAGCTGTGAATCCAAGAGGAGGAGTGAGCCAGAGGAAAGTTCTGGGAAGCACATGTACCCCAGGACCTACTTCCTCTGCCTACCTCCTGGCAGACCATTCACCCAGGAACTCATCTGTTCAACCTGAGGGCGTTCATGACCCAGTCAGCCCTCTGAACATTGCCACATTGGCAAGCAAGCCCTCTATATGGGAGTCTTTGGGGGAATAGCTTATTTGAAAGCCATAACAATGCCCTTTTGTGCCTGTTGTCCAGCATTCTGAACTCTGCTGTTTCATATTTTCTGTCCATTTGTGGGTTGTTATGGTAAGGGAAATCTGGTCCTAGTTATTCCAGCTTGACTAGAAGCAGAACTGTGTTGCTATCTTTGAGATCATTTTTACCTTTGTCTAGTATTATGATCGCTATATCTATTTATAGGTCAGGAAGTTAAGAGAAAAGTAATATAATGGCAAAAGTATTTCAGACAAGAGTGTTTTCCTGAGAGTGAACACAAGTAATCAGGAGAGTTATTTATGAAGGAAAACAGACCACACACATGGTCTGTTGCTAGTGACCTGTCACTTAAACTTCTTTCTGTTTGAGACAGCTTAATGCCTGATCAAGGCAAGGAAATTGCCATCTTTCCTGTCTTTCTAGAACATCAGTTTCTCTCTTTACTGTTTTTAAAACTGTTTATTTCTACCTATAGCAGTTTTCTATAGATTTTGACCTCATTATGGGTTAACCTGCAAGACTTAAAGGTCATTTCATTCAATGATGAAAAACATAGGCTTCTGTCTGTTGAAAATACCATGAACAAACAAAGATCTTCCACCATTATTTTTGCCGCAGTGTTGCCGCAGGACCTGCTGTTACTCTATGTCGTGATGCCAGGAGGTTCTCAAAGCTGGGATTAGGAGTCCCATGGGCTTGGATTCCAGCCAGGCCGACACCTTGCAGAGAGACTTGTCTTGTGCTTTTATGATGTTGGCTTTGAAATCAAGATAAAAATACTCCAGTTCATTCATTCTTCTGGGTCACTGAGAAGATCAGACATAATCACAGATGTGGGTCAAATGCTGAATCTAAGAGGGTTATATTGAAGAATTGCTCCTTCAGATATATGGGGTGTAAGTATCAATTCATCTTCAGAAAGAAAACCTCATGTAAGAATGCCAGATATGGGATATCTTATCAAGGGAAGCCTCAGGCATACTAGGAAACCATGGGCTGGAGAAGTCGACATAAATGGCTTCTGTAGCTTGACATATTTATACATTCTCTTATCCCAAAGCTCATAAATTGAACCCAGGTTTCATAGCAATAATCATGAAGAGTCTTGAGCCTACCCTTAGGCTAAATTTCCATCTATTTTTCTTGCTTGAAGGGTCTTGACCCAGCTTTGTGAGTCCTTCAAAAACTGGCATAGTTATCTTCAAGGAAACTCTCCAAAGGGACTTAAACATTCTTTTATTTGCTTTTCTCTTATTCTTTGTGTTGTGAACAAAGAGCTTATCTATTATAGGACATGTATTTCTGAATATTTCTTGCACCTTTACTACATTTTTAGCCTTGCAAAAGCTAGAAGAAATCAAATTCATTTTAATATCTCAAATCATTTAGATCTGAAACCATTTAAAATAACTTCCATAGAGGTATTTTTAAAAGAAAACCTTGACAACTCGTTGTATTAATGTAGTTAGGTTTTCATCACTGCAACTAAATACCTGAGATGTTCAAATTTAAAGAGGAAAGAAGTATTGTGGCTTACTGTAATAGAAGTTTCAGTTCATCACAGCTGGCCCCAAGGTAGAAATGTGACCAGGAGAGGGCCTGATGAAGAAAAGCTGCACTGGGAAGTGGAGAAAACAGGAAGACAGACAGAGACAGATAGAGAAAGAGAGAGGAGAGAGAGAGAGAGAGAGAGAGAGAGAGAGAGAGAGAGAGAGAGAGGAGAGAGAGAAGAGAGAAGAGAGAGAGAAGAGAGAGAGAGAGAGGGAGGGAGAGAGAGAGGGAGAGAGAGAAACAGTCTTCTAGGTTATGCCCTCTGTGACCTACTACCTCCAACTAGACTTTACCTTTTAACAAAAAATTCAACTGTTAAGTTGTCCCAGTACTAAAATGTTGATGAACTAAATGTCTCCTCAGAGATATGTTTGAGTGAAACTGTTACTCACCTTGTTTCAAAGACTCTTAAGACACTGCAGAATGAGATGCACTGCCGTGAAGATCTTCCTGCTGCTCAGGCTGGAGGCAGCATCCCTTCTTCCCTGCAGAGCTGTGCGTGCTCTGGAGGTGGACACATTCAACTTCTTAAGAAAGACCCAACAGGCTCAAGACTTGCCTGTTGTTCTACAGCTTACTTTATTGGTTGAATGTTTGTTGTTACATTCTAACATTTCTTTTTAAAGGCCTTACTTACCAATTTTCCCATCAACAGACATCTTTATGATGTTTTTACTGTAAAAATAAAAAGTTCTGAAAAAGTGTACTTGAAGATTGTCAATCTGCTTTCCAAAAAATTCAAAGTGTTGCTTCTACATGACTGCCAAAGGCTTGATTTAGTATCTATTTTTCTAAAATTTTTATTTTTATTTTCTAAATACATATTTGTTTATTTATTTTTGTGGTACTAGGGATTGAACTCAGGACCTTGTACTTGCCAGGCAAATGCTTATTCTACTGAGCTATCTCCCCAGTCCCTATTTCTATTTGTTTATTTATTTATGTATTTATTTATTTATTACCAAGATAACTAAAACTGAATTTAAAAATAAGTAGTTTAAAGATATCTGACTTTCAGAACTATTTATGAGCATCTTTTATCCCATTTAAAATCTAAGCTTAAGACGCAATTTCAAAACACTTTCTGTATTAAATTACTTTATTTTCTAAGCTTGTTGATGAGTTAAATTTTTTCAAAATGATTTTAAAATAATTTGAAATATTCTAAAATAACTTCCAACCATTTTGAAGTACTTCAAAATCCACTGAGCCTTAACAAATATTTATAAACATTTAAATGAGAGTGAGTGCAAATTGCAGATAAAGAACATCATATTCATTTTATTGCAAATGTTTCTTACTTCTAGATTTTTATTTTCTAAATTTAGAAAATATATTTGAAATATTTTATTTCATTTTCATCAGAAGGGAATGGACTAATGATTATTTTACCCTCTGCCTTTCTCCTATCTAGAATTGAATTTTCTTTTCTTCATTCATTGAAACTATACTTTAAAGTACCTACTATAACTATATTGTAAAATATTACCTACTACTCCACATGCTAGGACCATGATAGTAAATAAGTAACAAATAGGGCTTCCATTCATGCTGGAAAGATAAAATGTTTACAAATTAATTAAGGGAAGTACTTATAATTTTTTTTTATTTCAGGAAAGGGTCTACAGAGTGTTCAGGGCCTCACTACTGAATCACTTGTAGTGATCCGCCTGTTTACAGCCTCCCAGGATCTAGGTTTACTTTCGATATTAAGTGTCCCTAAATGGCTGGAGTTAAAGGCTTTGTATTCAGCTGATGGCATTCCTGGAAGCTGGTGGAAGCTTGAGGAGTGGAGGCCTATCGGAGACCCATGAGGTCATGGGGATATGTCCTTGAAGGGGATGTTTGAATCCTCCTTTGTTTTCTGGAGTTTATGAGGTGAGCATTTTCTCTGCCGTGTGCTCATCACCGTAACGTCCTGCCTTGCTGAAGGTCCAGACTAAAGAAGCCAAGCAACAAGAAATGAAGCCTTTTCAAATGAGCTAGAATAAATCTCTTCCTTTTAAGTTGCTTATATAGGTATTTTATTATAGGCATGGAAAACTGGCTAACGTAGATTATGGTAAATTCTGAGTTAAAAATAATTAAGCAGTGGAAGAAAAAACATAGAAAGGCTTAGGGAAAGGGTTTGAAATTTTAGAAGAAATAACCAGGAAAGGGCTTCCTTACCTTTTATATAGAAAGACATTCGAGGAAAGAACATCTGTGGTTGAGGAACAGCAAGAACAAGTGTCCTGAAGTATGCATGTGAATGTGAATGTTCCTGGGTGTTTAGGAACTTCCAGAAGACATGGAGCTAAAACAAGGTGGGAGGGGAGGTCAGGGAGATGGGAGACAGGAACAAATCATATAGAGTTCTACATGTCATTGCAGGGACTGAAACTTACTCTCTAAATAACAGTTGGCAGGCTGAGACTTAGTCTGAGTCATCTGACTTACATCGTAGTGCACTCACTCTGACTGCTGTGTTGAGTAGTGCAGGTAGCTGAGCAGGGACACCTGAGGGTCAACTAGGGTACTGAGCAGGAACTTGTGAGAAATGATGGTAGCTCAGGGGAGGTGGAAAGTAAGGGACTCCATGTGGAGTAAAATGAAGGCCTGATAGAGAAGGGTTACTGATAGGCTAGTTAGGAGTTTTGAGGCAAGGCTGTCGGGCTGAGCAGCTGGATGGTGCACTGCTGTAGCATATGCTGTGGTGTATGGTAAAGGGAAGACTTCAGGGGCTTGTGTGGAGCTGCACATTAGAAGTTGGTCTGGGGCACTTGATATGTGAAAAATCGCTCGATATCCAAGGGCAGATTATAGGGTAGAAATCTGGCTAACATAGATTATGGTAAATTATCAATCAAGCCAGTCACTGCATATACAAGTCTGAGTTTAGAAGTGAATCCATGACTCAAAATGTAAATTTGGGAGCTGTTTACACATAGGTTGAATTTAAAGTCATGAGTACAGATGAGATCAAGACACCTGAGTGTTAGTATGAAAGAAAGGAGCTTGAAGACTTGGCCCTGCAATATATCAACATTTGGAATGTATGAAATTGAAAAGCAAGCAGAAAAAGAGACTGAGAAAGCCCTGTTAGGAAGCAAGTTGAGAAGTTATATCCTGTCAACCAAGTTAGGGGGCATTTGGAGAGGCAGAGAGGACAAACTTACACAGGTAAACATTCTGTGAATACTTTGATTGCTCTTAAATTAGAATCAATGTACATTCTTAATTTTGTCAAGATAATTGGCATTTAAACGTTTCTTTGAAGGCACAGATTCCAATTCATTTTTCTATGGCTTACAGTGAACAGCATACACCTGGGTAAAGTGAGGGTGGTTCTCAACCTTTCTCATGCTGTGACTCTGCAATACAGTTCTTCAGGTTGCGGTGACCCCAAACCAAAAAATAATTTTGGTGGCTACTTCAAAACTGAAATTTTGTTACAGTTATGATTTCTGATGGCTTTAGGCAACCCCTGTGTTTTGGTTGTTCGACCCCCACTGGGGTCGCGACCCACAGGTCGAGAACTGCTGCTTTGCAGTGCAAAAATTACTGTATTTGAAAATGAGCAATTTCAGTCCCAGAGGCAACACATAGTGTAGTCAGTGGTTATGTAAGCACCTTGAATTGATTTAGGACTTTCATAGATGGACATGTTCCTAATACAAATAAGTACAGTGTTCCTCCCCATTGTTCAGTCAATGAGCCTTCCAAAGTCACTTAGGCATTGGGAGGAAATGGAGAAAGTAAATAATGGAGCACTAAGCATGACTGCCTAGTTTATGTTTTGTGAAAGGTCAATGAAATTAATCACAGTTGCTTTTAATGCTCATTAAATATTTTGTATAATTAATCAGTTATTCGCTATGTAAATGTAGGTAAATGGCTTACTACAAGTTCAAAATTGGATGATATACTGCAGAGAGTTGCAGTTCTAACCCTTGGTTACCATCTTTAGTAAGTTATTATTTAGTCTGGTGTCTTCAATAGTGTGTAGAGGTCTCCCCTCTCTTTCCATGGAGTTTGTGTATGGGAGGAGCAGTGCTTCCTACTCCATATGTGGAATCTCACTGAGTGTCATGAGTTAGTTGGAGCAAACTGGAGTTCGTGCAGGAGAACTGGTAGCCAATTGCCTTTCTCTATGGATGGGACACTGGAAGAGAGTCAAAAGCAGTGGGTGCAAGAGCCTGTTACTGGTAGGGAGAGTGTGATAAGTCACCCCAAACTCTGGTATTTCCCCTTCAATAGCTTTTGTGTGGATGAGAATTTTTTTTAGCAGTAGTCTTCATTTCTTGAAGGTCAGATCAGAATTAGAGAGTAATATTTCTCCTACTGAAATTTGTACTGCCAAACCTCCAGTAGACACTTATTCTACAATAGGCATTTTGCTAAAGGATTTTATCTGCACCAAGAAATTTAATTTTCCCAACATCTCCATATTATTGTTAGTACTAATATCCTAATTTGACAGATGAAAAGCAGAGATACAGAGAAGTCAAGTGATGTCTTGAAGTCCCAGAGCCAGTGGGTATCTGAGTTTAAGTTTGCATCCAGACTGTCTAATCTCTCAGATGCTTCTAAAGTCCACTTGCTAAGTTGGCACATGTCTCAGTTACTCTTCGCTCATTGCTGGGACAATACCTGACACCCAAAATGAAGGAAAGAAAGGTTTATTTAGTTCACAGTTCTAGGAGGCTTCAGTCCCTGCTCAGCTGGCTCCAAGGCTGAGTGGAACAGGGCAGAGGGAAAACTTCCTCAGAGGTGGCAAAAGCAGAGAGCAAAATGGAGGAGTAGCAGCAATGACAACAGAAAGTCTGTCTCTCCATCTTTCTTATATTGCATTCAGGCTATCTGCCCCAGGCTAGGGGAAGTACTCACACCCAGAAGCCTAGCAAGTAGTAAGACTCATAATCCCAGTGGACCATGAATCAATCTCAAACTCTACAAGTCTCCACCATATGACTATGGTCCATAAAGACTAAATTCTTATTTTTATATAAAAGAAAGATAATCAAGGTTCTTTATTATCTAGTCCATTACATTAACTTTTCTTTGTACTGGTGATTAAATTCAGGATCTTACTCTTCACAGGCAGGTGCTTATGCTGCTGAGCTATCTCCCTGGCCTTCCATTTGCTTTTCATCAGTCAAAAATGGAATTTGAAAGTATATTTTCCAATCTTTATATTTTTAATTCAATTGCATATTATGTTCTGATATATATATATATATATATATATATATATATATATATATATATATAAAATTTATTTGCAACATTTCTTACAGACATTTGTGCAATCCACACAATCCAGAAAGGCATCAGTGGGAATTTAGATACAAATGCACAAAGAGAGAACAATGAGGAAATAAGTTCTAATTAATCATCCTTAATTTAAATGAAACAGAAGCTTATGGTTGAATTTCATAAGCTTATAAAAGCGACTAATATAGTCAAATTGTATGCTGTTGTTGCAGCTTTAAGTAGCATTACTTTATAATAAAGCTAATCTCAGCAAATAAACTTCAGAAAAATAATCTATGCTGTTTTCTAAATTAAAAACTCTAGCAAAATGTTTTTTTTTTTAATAAAGTTTTTAACGTAACAGATAACACACTAATGTAATGTGTGCTGCATAACTGGTAATTGTTGATTTTTGGTAGCTTCTCTAGTCTCTCCTCTGAACACGTTCCTGTTTTTGTCTCATCCTCTGTTGCAGCAAACTCCATACACCAGAACTGTTTAAAGATTTTGCCACAAGTCAAATTACTCTTGTTCTGTCCCCCAAATGTTCTGACGCAGTAGGCTGGGGTAGCACTTCTTAGATGCATTCCTGATACTTTCCTAAAGGATACTGATGCTGCTGGCCTAGGGAGCACAGCTTGAGTATCATTCTCGGTTACATTTTTGTCTAATAATGAACAGTCCATCATGGCTCACACACTTTTCTAAAGAAGACAATTGGTAAATATTTCCAGCTTTGCAATCTGTTAGTTTGGTTTCCATCTCAATTACTCAATTCTGCCTCTATAGTTCTGTCATTGCAGTATGAAATCAACCATAAAAATGTGGAATGAGCAGTCATATTTTGATAAAAGCTTGTTTACACAAACATATGACCTGTGCATCCCAAATCCCAAAGCATAAGGTGTGGTTTATGATCAGCCATCTTACTTTTGACAAGGAGCTGTACACATGCATTTGCAACTTTGATTGGAACTTTTCCTTTCCTACTTAGCCTTGTTAACTGTTTCTTAGCCTTTATGCCTTCTTTTATCTTTCTGAACTCCTTTCAGGCATTCATAGTGTTGTCTATCCATTCACTAAACCAGCAGTTATTCATCATAGGTCTTCCAGGTAACAGCACACAAGACCTCCATTATCTTGGACTTCCATTTTGGAAGAGTATAAATTAATATAAATTAAAGAAAATATAAAGGCAGACAAACAAATGAAGATAAAAAAATAGGAAGATGAGTAAGAGCAACACAGAGTCAGTGTGAAGGAACTCAGTCACCCATCATGTCTACAGAACAGCAAGGGAGCTCGGAGAACTGGAGTAGAGTCATGTAGACCACATGAGTTGTGGAAATAGTGTGCATTCATCAAATTTCTGGGGTGGAGTGTTCCACACTATGTGGCAGTTTGTTCCTTAGAATAAGATTGTTTCTAATCATTCTAATGAAGAGAAAGCAGAGGTTTTATAAATCTTTATAAATTTTAACACTTCTTCACTTGTTTAGCAAGTGCTGAAAAATGACACTGAGAAATGATAGCTCCATGGTGTACACTTAATCAGGCAATATTTTGAGTCTATTTGTCTGAAAGTGTTCCTGGGTAGAGTGATATTACATTTTTTTGGTGATATAATGCAGCATACTTAGTGCTGTATCCTCCCAAATTTGTTTTCCCTTCTCCCACCTAATGGACCTATAGTTCTCATTGAAGATACTGTAACCTATAATAAAGGCATCTACCTGCCTTCTTTTCAGCAAGTGTGGTCATGTATCTAAGATTGACTGAACGGGTAGGATAAGCAGAAATAGTACACAGATTTAGTCCTGTGTTTTAAGGAGAAGAATATATATATATATATATATATATATATATATATATATATATATAATTCTTTGTTTTTTTCTCCTGAATACTGGGTAGATTTGAGATATAATATCAGAGACTCCAGTAGCTATTTTGGACTATATACAAGAGGCCACATTCTGGATGGTGAGAGAATGCATTGAGATTTCCAGTACTGTTGTATTTATCCTGGGCTGGTCATCTCTAGAAATTTTGTGGGAGGAAACAAAACTTTCTTATCCCTTAGCTTCTCTTTATTTGTGTTTGAGGGCACATACTGCACAAGCTAATTATAAAGAAGACATTTGTGTTTTGTATAGCCACTGAGGTCTGTGAAAATTGAGAGTAAACATCAGTACTCATTTTTTGACTTCTAAAATCACATAGAGTCAGAAAGGGAGCTGTATAAATATGTGTTTTAAAATAAAATTCATTTTATTGCTTGACTTTATTACAAAGCAATACATGATCATTTTAAAGAAAATATAAAGGCATACAAACAAATGAAGATGAAAGTACTGTTATCATTCCACCTATCTGGATCAGTTCATTAAATTATGTATTAAGTAGCTTTTGCCTAATTATACTACTTTCATTAGTACATGGACATTTCAAGGGGGCAATATCTTAAAAATAGTTTCAAAACTGGGTATCTTTTGGCTTAATGTGTTGTAAACATCATGCTATATGAAATAATATCACTTTTCATTCAAGTATTTAGTGGGTTTGTGGCATAACTTTGTATGGCTCTGTCATAATGTATCGCACCAAATCCCCATAGCTGGATATTTAGATAGCTAATGACATCATGATGAAAATTTTTGTAGCTAAATCCTGTCATAGGTTTTGGATTCTTTCCTGAAGATAAAGTTTCAGAATAACCAAGGCTTCAGTACAGGAGAGGAGGGTGAATTTTCAGAGAAGAGACAAAGGGAGTTGGAGTGTCTGAGGTCAGTGCTGCCTCTAGACTATGTTGCTGCAGCACAGCTCCAGGGACTCAGACACGTCATGATTAGCTGGGCTTCAGACATGGCCTAAAGATGGTGGTGTGGGCAGGTAAGATTTTGAAGCTAGAGGTTCTCAAACTGTTTCTTGAGCACCAGTAGTATTAACATCTCTGAAGAAGCTATTAGGAACCAATTAGGCCCATATATCTGTCCTTATTCTTCCTGGAAAATTATTTGCTTGCTAAAGTTTGAGAATCAATGGAAAATAAAAGATACTACTCAATAGAAAAGAATTACTTCCTTAGAAACCTAAACCCTAACAAAAACCAAAATATGAAACCAACCAGCCAACCAACCAACCAATCAACCAACAAATAAAAAAACTCCAATGCTATAGCAATTTAAAAATTTCTTTCTACTAATAGGCTATGTGGAAATACAAAATTTATTTATGATGAATTTTATTCACAGGTATTTTGTCACCTACAGATTTCAGGCTTCCTGAAGGCAGACAGGGCATGCTGTTCTACTTGGTTTGCTCATAGTACTAAGTATAGCGCCTTGAGTATGGTAGATGTGCTGATGTAGTCTGTGGGCAACTTCCTATTCCTGCATACTCTTCTCCAGTCTACAGATCTGGTGCTAAGGTAAGAACTCTACCAAAACTCTACACCAAATGTCAGAAGGCAGGGCTATACAAAATGACAAAGAGAAGAAGCAAAATGTACTTACAGGCCCCAAGCCCACCCAGAACAAGTGCAGGAGATAACAGCATAGAAGAAATTGGAAACCACACACCTGAAATCTCTTAGACAATGGCATCTGAAGTAAAGAAAGAACTGCAGAAAGGTATGGAGGAAGTCAGATCAGAAGTAATTTCTGAAATAAAAAATAAATGATAACTATAATGAAAGAAGTATTAAGTGCTTCTAAAGAAGACACTGATAAAAATAGAGAATAGAAAAATGATGGAATCCTTGAATGAGAAATACGAGAAAATAATAGAATGCATGAAGCAGATTCAAAGTGCCATACAGGAAATGAAGACCTCAATCGCAAGCTGGCAAAACCATTGTGATGAATGTGAAAATAGACTTTCAGATCTTAAAGACACCACTGCAGCTAGTGAAGAGATAAGAAAAGATCTCTTAAAAACAACTAGAATGTAGGGAAAAATAATTCAACATCTTCAAGATGATGCAAGATGAACAATGTAAGACTAATAGACATCAGTGAGAAAGAAGGGGTCAACACAGATGACATAAAAAAGATATGGGCAGAAGTAACAGCAGAAAAATTCCCAAATATAGGGAAATAACCTGACATTCAGATAACTGAAGCATGTAGAACTCTAAATAATGTCAACCCAATTAAAAGCATACCCAGACATATGATAATCAAGACCCCAGAAATTCAGCACAAGAAATGTATACTAAAAGCCACTAGAGAAAAGGAATAGATCACATTTAAAGGCAAACCCACCAGAGTAATTGGAGATTTCTCTTCACAAGCCATCAAGTCAAGAAGAGGATGGAGCAAAGTACTACAAGTCTTTCAAGAAAACAAATTCTAACCCAAACTGCTATACCCTGGAAAACTCTCTTTCAAGTTTAATGGAGAAGTGAAATACTTCCAGGACAAAGAACAACTGAAGAATTTCACGATGACAAAGTCAACCCTACACAGACTACTAAAAGATATTCTAGAGAGTGATCAAAATAACCATAACTCCAGGGGAATGGAAAGAACACACCAAATAGGCAAGCAATTAAACACAGGAGAAAAAGAGGTATACAAAAAGCCTTTCAATTGTTCTTTTGTATACGGCAGCAAAATATTTCCATCAGCATATTCTACAAATAGACTTCTCCTGCACCCTATGAGTCATGATTCTGTTTGGGTCTACAGGGTAGATATCAAGGAAATAGCAGTATCTCAGTTCTACAAATGACACCTGACCACCAGTAAGCATCATGAACACCGTCCATATATACAACATACTAGAACTTTGTGCTATATCCTTTCCTGAAAGTGTTAGAAGTTCTGGTCATATATTTGCCATTCTAGTATTTATGTTATGTTTTATTCTTAGTAATTCTTTACTACCATGGAAACGTTTTCATAGTAAATATCTTTGAATATATTAACCTATTCAAGTACTATGTAAGTCCTCTGAATTGATTACAGATTCATTCATATGATACACAACATTCTGGCCTCTAAATTGGACTGATGATTTGATTTGAATTTTGGAACATTATTTTGAAATATTTAATTAATTTTTAATTAATTAATATTCAATTAATTTTCTCAATTATAATTTTTTATGATCCATACTGTATCTTTGTCTTACAATTTGTTTATAAGGTATGATGTGACATTTTCTCCTACTATTAGAAACTTTAAAAAGAAAAAAAGAAAAAAAATATGTATGTACATGTGTACACAAGAGAGTTAGGATAGATTTACAGCTGCTTTCTATTAGTTTCATTGAGAATAAAAGTTTCTACTAATATTGTTTAGACAAGATATTGGGTTTGCATCTTGTCCTCTGAATACTATGAAGACAACAATATGCATTGCATTAATTATTGTAACCATCCTACTAACTTGTTTTGAAACTGTTTCATTGCTGTTTTATCTCTTTTATCATTAAAATTAATAAATAATACCACCAACAACAAAACGAAGGTGCATGCCTATGTGAACCATTGGTGATATCTGTGTGTGGTGTACACACACACATGCAAGTATGTGTAGAGATGATATTGACGAGAAAGACTGAAGTATTTACTTCTTTGCCATTTCCCTGAGAGTTCCATTTTGTACAACTGTGCATCATCCTACCCACTATACGTCACTGTTCCCCTAAAGTTTCTACTCTTGGATTCCCTCCTCCAGGAATGGGATCCATTTCTTGTATTGTTTCCCATCATCTGAGAGTTGGGTCACCTTCACTGTTGATGTTATTTGGTGTCCACCACACACCTTAGGATTGCTCAGTCCTTCACAATTGTAAACTATGTCTTTTAAAGAGCTGATATGAAAGGCCAGCCAAATAGAGGAGCCAATTAAAGTGCTGAAAGCAGGTAAAGGGGCCTAGGGTTGGATCCCTGGGGCTGCTATGCTGGCTCCACCCTTGGGGCATGCTGAGATGGCAACTGAGACTGGGCATGGTGGCATGCAGCTGTAATTCCAGCTCTTGTGAGGCTGTAAACAGATACATGATTATGAATCCAATCTAGTAGTGAGACCCTGAACACTCTATAGACTCTTCCTTAAAAAATAGAAAAAAATAATAAAATAAGGAGTTCATATGGATTGTGCTATGTTTTCTGCTGAGACCTGACTAATATACTCAACATCTAACACATGTATGTTAACGAAATCAGTCTATCTCCACACATATTATTTTTCTTGTTGAAAATGAAGTATGCACATCCATTCAATTATGCAAAATCATTTTACAACTTCTTAGAAGATGAACATTTTAAATCCACAGTTAACCTTTCTTTTTTCTTTTGTTTTTATTATGGCCAGCTCAGCCTGACCTAGGGGTGGGGCTGGCACAGCATGTGGTGTTGGGGATTGAGCCACAGTCCCTGTGGTTGCCTAAGCTTGCCTAAGTGAGTGCTTTAGACTGCTGAGCCATCTCATCGGCCCACCACAATTAGCCTTTCTAAAAAATACTTTTAAAATTTCTCCTAAAAATTAAGGAAATTAATTTATTATTCACATTCTTTTAAGCTATTTCAGAGGGAGAAAGCTGGGATTTTCTCCAACTGGTATTCAGGGAGATAACTTGAGTCCTTGGCCTGTAAAAAGTCCCAAGGACTATGTGCATTTGTGAAGATGGGCAATAATTTATTTTCCAAATTCATTTTTCAAACTTATAATGACATAAAGCCGGGCGTGGTGGCGCACGCCTGTAATCCCAGTACTCGGGAGGCTGAGGCAGGAGGATCAGTGAGAGTTCGAGACCAGCCTGGGCTACAAAACTCAGCTCAAGGCCAGCCTGAACTGTACAGCGAGACCCTGTCTCAAAAAGACAAAAAAAAAAAAAAAAAAAAAAAAAAAAAAAAAAAAAAAAAAAAAAAAAAAAAAAAAAAAAAAAAAAAAAAAAAAAAAAAAAAAAAAAAAAAAAAAACAACTTATAATGACATAAATTTAAGGTACTTTGAGCTATATTGTAAGCCAAATAAGTTAGTTTTAGTCTTGGCATGCTTAAATTATGCCTTGGTATTTAGGAAGAGAAATGCTTCCCATTGGCCATTGATGGGCCCCTCTGTATGGTTTATAAATCAAGGATACAATTTGAAACACTTCTTATGAAATGGACTGTCAAGAGCTCCTTGTTACATTCACTGTAGCAATTAAGTTCTAAGGTGAGAAAATGCCTCTTTTTCAATGTTTTATTAACTCTGTCACTTAGTGCTCCATTTATAGGTGCAACTCTTCATAGTAAGTACACATTAGGATGACTTTTCACCTCCATTTAAATGAAAAGTTTGAGAGGAGGAATTGGTGGCTGTCCACCAGCTTGAATAGCAATGGAGACTGGATAAGCTCCCGTTTTGTAGAGAAGAAAGAGGAGGGGAAGACTGCAGTGTGGGCAGGCTGGGTGGTTTCTGGTGGGTGTTCTCTAGGGTGACACATCACTGGGGCAACTGTCTTCACATGGCGTTGGCCTTTACTTGTGAATCATGATTCTGGTCCTTGTTTCCACTCAATCTTTATTTTATATGATCACACTTTTGTACATAAACAGTTTCATGTCATTTACCATGCTGTGAAGCTGGAAGTATGATGGAGAGGGAGAGAGAGGAGTAGAAGGAGAAGCAGAGAGAGGGAGACTACTGTAAATATGAGTCTTTGGTTTCTGCGATCATTTCAAGGAAAATCAGTGCAGTGGGGGTCATTTCCCACTGGAATAAAGAGCTCTGAGTTTGAAATCACACAGCCCTATAATTAAATTTAACTTTTTATAATGTCCAACTATGCATCTTATGTAATTTTCCTTAAGCCTTATTTTCTTCACTTTTTTTTCTTTTGAATTCATTTTACTATGAAGATCTATGGAAAACTGTAAGAGGGTGTTAGGAGGACATACAGGATTTGGCCTTATGTCGATGGTCAGAGGCAGAGTGTAAATTAGTGGATCTTTGTTCTAGGCTGGATGCTGTTGAGCACTGAGGCAACTCCAAGAACTTGTTATCTTAGTAAAACTTGGCTAGCAGGATAGACTAAAGGAAGAAAAGGCTGGAACTCATAAAAAAAGCAGCAGTTACTCACATTAGTCAGAAATGGGGAATGTCTGGGTACTTTAGTGGTGACTTGGACAAAGTTCACATTTTGCCTGTGCTCAGATATGGTTAGAGTCATTTTGTTTTCATCTGTATCTGTCATGGTTACAGAGTGGCTTTGCCTGATGTTGATGTCCTGTGCTGTTTTGTTCAAACAGAATATCAAGGTCTGGCTTGTGGATTCAAGCAGCTCTTAGACACCAGTGACAGCTTCTTTCCTATACCTCATAGAAAATTGGGATTGCTTGCTTTTGCAATTATAGAGATGCAAAGTTGATTCTTCTTCTGTGTGCCTATGAGTATGTGTGTGTGTGTGTGTGTGTGTGTGTGTATGTGTGTGTGCATACATCCATGTGTTTAAGCAACCGTGTATTTGGGCATCATCACCTGGTACAAACACCTTTTCTTTCCTCCTCTTTATTTAGGGCTGGAGGTAGACCTCAAGGCCTCACACATGCTAGGTACGTATTCCATTATTGAACATCCCCCAAGTATATATTTTGATAGAAACATTGATGTATCTTTGCAGCCATACTAGGGACACACCATGTCTTCACTGAAAGTTTCTTAGCCTAAAAATCATGGTTAACCACAATCTCTGTTTAATACAAGATGCATCTGTTCTTTAATTTGTTGCAGATGGACCCATTACAGCTTGGGTCTGATCACGTGATCCATAGGATGAGCAGTGTCCTAGGACCTTCTGATATGGCTTGAACTGTGTCTTGGTCCAGTGTTAAAATTCTTTCATAAACAGAAAGCCAGGAAGCTGAACTATCTAATGAGAGGGAGCAAAAGGCCGTAAAATGCACAAGGCACAGAATGTACAAACTGGAGTGCAAACTGACATAATTAAGACAATTAAACATGAGAGAAGCAGTTACAAGAGGAGAGCTCAGATGAATAGAATAATGAAAGCAGAGTAGAAGCCCAGAGAGTAGGTGGACCCTAACCAAACGACTGGCTACAGAGCTTTCAGGCTCTGTCTGCTTCCTCAAAAATTCCTTGTTTGTGAAAAAGCTTAAGTTGGCACATGTGTTTTGTAATACAGCAGTAAGACGGCTATTGCCATATACAATTATATTTAGTGTTAGAGAATTACGGAACTGCGGAAATTCTCTGGCTTTTGTTTTCTGACTAAGGAAATTTTATGCAATAAAAAATGAAATTACTCACTCAGGCTCCCAGAATAGGTTAGACATGGAATGTGAATGGAATGGCTGATCACACCAACCTTCAACAGTCCATCAAATACGCAGAGCAGACAACCTCCTATGGGTGATGAGAGCACTGGAAAAATCTTCTCTTCTCTGGCATTTTCACCTTGCCTCGCTCTTCAGGTACTGCGAAGGTTTAACGAGTCCAGTCCTCCACAAAGTGGCAGGTAAATGTTAGGTAAAAAGCTGTGATTCTAACTCACTTGTATTAGGATTCAGAGTCACTCAGTCCTGGTCACTAGGCTTACTAGATTAGCTGAAAACAATCACCAAAACATGTGGCCAACAGTGCTGAAGTGAGAGCACCTATGCTGTTAATTTCTCATCCGTGAAACCTACTTTACCTGGCTGCATTTTCCTTGGTTAAGCCCCCAAGAGTAGCTCCTGTCGCCAATACAAGCGCTGCAATGACTCTCCCTCGGTTTTAAAGAAAGCTGTTTAAAGTTTAGAGCCCCTGAAGGATGTAGGAGAGGTTCTTCCTGTAGGGAAGGGTGTGAGCCCTGAAGTCTTTGGAAGAGCAGAGATGTGTGCAAGGTGGAACAAACTTTCCCAACTTCAGCTTTACCCAGGACTCATTGTTCATACCTAGGAACTTACAAATAAAGGGCAACCTTTGCACCTGGCTGTGAGTGCAATTCTTCTCTGTCTAGGCTTAATGTCACTGGTGTGATTAGCGCCTGTATCCAGGAAATTGTTCCCTCTCCATGCAGCCGTCCTTCCCATTTATCTCTGCCTCTGCAAGTGAGAAGTATGGTGGGTTGGGGCCACAGACCATTCCTCTCATAATGAATGCGACCCTCACTGGTACTGCGGAGCCTCTAGGGCAACGGAGGTGGGAGAGATGTTGTGAGATTTCCACACTGCACTGTATGAAGTTTATTTCAAAAATTGTTTTGAAAGCTTAAAGCATGAATTCTCCTTAGTTTGAAAAGGAACCTCTAAAAAAAGTCAGTTTCTAGATACAGTGGTATCTTAGGTCAGAATTTAATTCTTTCCATGATTTTACATGCAAACTGAATTGGGTGGAAACTAAATCAAATTCCAAGGTTGCTTGCTGCCTACGAGCAGAGTCAGGCAGGGCTGGGTTTGGGAGGTGGGCTGCCTGCTGAACACAGTCAGGCTTGTTTTTTTTTTTTCTGGCAGGACCAGGGTTCAAACTCACGATCTTGCACTTTCCAGACAGGCACTTGTGCCACAGAGCTATCTTCCTGGCCCCTTGAGTTTTTTGTTGTTTTATTTTGGGGACCGGGGTTTAAACTCATGACCTTGCACTTGCCAGGCAGGCATTTGTACCACAGTGCTATCTCCGCGGCCCACAGTCAGGCTTTGTGCTGATCTGACAGGTACACTTTATTTGGGAGGAAATTTCTTTTAATAAAGTGGCTCTTGAAGAAACTATGTGTGTGACCTGAATGTTTAAAAGTTCTGACAATCTTGAAATGATTATTAGGTATATATTCAAAGCTGTTATGCTTTAAATATTTATTTTGAAGGGCTGGGGGAGTAGCTCCATGGAACAAGTGCCTGCCTGGCAAGTGCAAGTTTGTGACTTTGAACCCTGGTCCCACACACAAAAAAATCACTTTAAATATTTATTTTGTTCAAAGGATTTTTAGTCACATATTAAATTCATTTAAATAAATTGTTAGTTTGAATTCTTTCCTTTTTCCCATTTAAAGCCATAGGAATTTAATTACAGGATACGTTTTTGTTTGTTCTTTCATATCAAGTGCTCCAAATTCCTGTTTTACAGCCATTGTCCTTTATTTTAAATCCTTCATGATGGAACATATATTACATTTTTATTCATAATACACATTAAGTATGGGTTTTGTAATTCATACATGGTGTATCACCTGAAATTATTAAGTCAGTGTGAATACTGAAGTTTTAGTCTCATGTATTTGGTGCTGCTAAGATAGTCAAGTGACACAGAAGCATATCATCACAGAATACTCTTAAGAAGAAAATATGTTCACATAAAAATCATTTGAAAAGTACATTTAATATTGCCAGATAGTTGATTTCTTTATATTTTTATTGATGCTGTTCTTAACAAAACAGATTATTGCCCGTGTGTGTGTGTGTGTGTGTGCGCGCGCGTGTGCGCGCACTCATGCACCCTTTCTCAAATGTATTTTTGTTTAAGGAAGACAGAAAATTTACTTGGCCATCCAAGAACTGATTTCACTATAATATCAGCGTTTATCCCACAGATATACTTACTGAAATGACTTGACTCTTCTCTCATGGTTTATAATCATTAAACTTTATTTCACGAAATCAAGCCAGAGAACTGTGTGGCATCACTGTGATATTAATAGTATAGATCCATTGCAATAGCTTGTTTTGATCCACTCTTTTAAGGAATCTCTTTATCTTGCCAACATGACCTTCTTTTCAGCTTGCTGTTATCAATAAATAACCCTTTGTTTTTCTTCAGAACTTTTCTACAATCTGTGACCTCCAGTGAATTTATTATTGTTCAGACATTTAGCTTTTCTCCACAGAAGAATAGAAGATTTTTTTTAAAAACAAATCTCAGTGTACTTGCCAAAGTACAATAGCAATTGGTAGCTAATCATTATGGGGGGGGGCAGACAAAGCTCTTTTAAATGAGTATGGGTTTGTTCTCTAGCAACAATAATTTAGGCCCACTTTTTCCATCATTTAATGTCATGTCATGATGCTAAAGCTTGACCTACACTTTGGAGAAGATGTGAAAAAATATTAGATACTAGTGAAAATCACTAAACTTTGTGGAATAAGGGTGAGTTTTAGTAAAACTGGATGCTTTCACATATCCAAGCTATGGGTGTTCCAGCCTTTCCCACAACCAGCATCAGTGGACTGAATGTTGGATGAGGCTGTCTATGATCAATGCAGACATTTATTATGCGTAGTCACCTTAAAGAGTTTTCTGAAAATCCTTTCTGTGTTTGGAGGATTTCCCATAATATGCATCATACTCCTCAAAGTGGGAACCAGATGCCTGTCTTCTCAGCATAACTTACTACTAAGTGAATTCTTATGAGTAAGGTTCCACCAAGAAGATGCACACACGGAGTAGGCAGTGTGGTGCACTTTTTGAGCAGTGGTAGAGGATGCATGAGGTTTGGGAGGCAGTTCTTGGGTGAGGACTCCTGATGTTCAGGGTTCACCCAGTGACTAAGCTGCAATGAGATTGTCACTGGGGCATTTCTAAAGTGTGTTTTAAGAATCTCCCTTAGTTGCATAGCATTGAAACCACCCTAGAGGCTCTGAGCTTCTCAGCATCCTCTGATCTATTGTATTATTTCCAAATGGCATGCTCAGTTCAACATATCTAGAAGTTTGTACTTGGTGGATAACCGAATATGATTCTTTCATGGAAAATACATAACGGTTTGATTTTCACAAGTTTTGTCCAACCATCTTCCAAAGTACTTTGGCTAACAATAACCTTAGTCAAAAAGTCTAACTAATCATAGTAATTTTAACAACTTCTCACTTGGGACAGGCATAGTCCTTTAGTCAAGGGGCATAGGCTAGAAGGGAAGTTCTCTCTTTGACTTAGTTCTAAAGTCATTATCTTCTGAGGTTTTACCCTTATTTATCAAGATATCATTTTCTGGGGACAGTCTTTGTCTATTAACATACAGCAGGCAGTAGAGTTGCTTAGCAGAAGCATGGTAGGCCCACACACCTATAGACAGACAGGTCATGGGAACATATTCTGGTAGTTATGACTCTCTCACGTTTTAGTTCATTTTCTTAGTATAAAGCTTCTTGTCTTCATCAACATAATCATTGCTGCTACCACCTGGTGTTTCATGGTTTTGCACTTGGGCCTCACTCTCAAGGTGTTCCTTTAAGTTGCTCACCTCCAGAGGACACAGCTCTGGATCATCAGAAGCATCGTGGGCATCACAAATTAGTTGCAGTTTGCATTTTCCTCCTTAGTAGCACTAGCTGGCATCCACGTGTTGGTCTGGGTATGCATTGTATGAACTGGAGTTCCATCCCAAAGATGTCCTTGGTTTTTCTTCCTGGGTTTTACTCTCCTTTTTTGGTTATTTGCCTCCCCAGAGTGAGACCTGCTTAACACAGCAGTTCAGCCTTGGTCCTTTGACTTCAAACTCCAGAGCAGCACTAGAGGCTCATCTAATACTTGCAGAGGTATGACAGTCCCAGGTGCCTCAAAGAATCCATTTCTTGACTATAAAGTCAGAGAGATTTATGTTGTCTGACAGTCTCTCTAGTCTTGTCCTCTTCCTTGGTTACACTGCTTAGGAATCAAATCCGTCTATTTCAGTAGTTCTCAACATTTCTAATGCTGTGACCCCGCAGTACAGTTCTTCATGTTGCGGTGACCCCAAACCAAAAAATAGTTTCGGTGGCTACTTCAAAACTGTAATTTTGCTACAGTTACAATTCAGAATGGCTTTAGGCTACCCCTGTGTTTTGGTCGTTTGACCCCCGCCGGAGTTGCGACCCACAGGTTGAGAACTGCTGATTTGGTCTTCCAATAAGGCCTGGTTTTATCCTCTATGTCACATCTCTGGTCTTTTTTTAGTTTTAAAAAATCTTTCATTTATTTATTTATTTGTTACAGGGTTTGGCTACACAGCTTGGACTCCCAGTGATCCTCCTGTCTCAAATGCCCCAAATACTGGGATCATAGACATAAGCCATTGCGCCCTGTTTTAGTGGCCTGCATGGTGGGCTCTGGATTCAGTAAGACAAGACATGTGGGTAGGTATGATCTAGCTATTCCACTTTTTGGTATTCTATATAAAGACTTGCACCTGAATTTTCACGATAGAGCTTTTCTTTTTTTTTTTTTTTTTCTTTCTGTTGTTTCTAATAGTCTGGGTAGAAAGGACCCAGATAGGCGTTAACAAAGTATGGTGTCCTTATAAAATGGAAAGCCACACAGCAACAAAAATGAATTAACTATGAAAATTCATACTACATTGGTGAATCTCTAAATTTGGAAGGCCAGACCAGAAAAATGGTATATAATGTATAACTTCACTTATATAAAATTCTAAATGTGCAAGCTATTCTTTAATAGGATTGTGTTTAAGGCAAGCCTCAAGGTAGGAGCCTGAATTGTCAACTTCAGCTTTCCTTCTTTTTATGTCTATGCCCTTTTTCTGGTAGATTTTCAGTGAAACAGGGACATTTTGACTCTGGGCTTGGTTTTGAGACTTACTCGAGCCAATGAGGTATTAGCAGATGTCACAAGCAGAGGACAGTGAGGCAAATATGGAACTGTCACTTCTGCCTAGGTCCAGTGTAAGTCACCTCATAGCAGCCAAACATCATACACTGGAGCAACACAAAGTGTTTTTTTGTTTCCAGAAAGTGTTTTTCTTTGAAGTGACTTGTTACATAGCAAAATTCTATTTGCTTCACTGGTGCACTATGTCTGATACAGAGATAAATAGTGAAATATGAGGGAGAAGGTTGGGACTTGGAGATTCGAATAGGATAAGAATAGACACAGGAAGTCAAAACACATGAACGAGGATGGAGTCCAGGTTAACATCAAGTATTGGCTTTAAATATATTTTTGTTGGACAGTTCCATCGGTAAGAGAAAGTTTAATGAAAGTGACCTGAAGTTGGTTAGGTGGATACTTGTCTGAGCCAACCAGGATCCAAGCTGATGACATTCTTTTCAAAGGGAGGGAGAGGCAAAGAGAATAACAGAACCTAGAGCTGGACACAAACATTCAGTTGAGTAAATTAACTAATTAAATTGGAGAATTAATTAGTGAAAACCACACATCTTATCATGTCGGTTATATACTTGGGACAACAAAGAAATGTGTGACAGAAAATGCATGAGACTTGTGAGTCCCTGGGCCTGTGGTATTTGGGGTATTCTTCACAAGTTGCTTACATATAAGAAATTCTCAACATCCTTTTGGTTGTTAATTCACTTACACTACTTGGTGTAAGTGATATACTGGTCAATCTTTTATGTATTGTTATGGAGCTAACAGTCCCGAGCAAGAGTGAATCATTTGATTACAATTGTTATGAGGGCAAGAAAGGAGATGAAGAGCAAGCTTTTTTGTGTTTGAAGAGAGTGAGTGCTTATAGTTTGTAAATTTGTAAATGTTTATCTGAGAAAATTGTAGGAAGTTGAAATTGAGAGGTGTGAGCTGAGCAAAATAGGCAGTGGAAACTGAATTTGGAAAGGAGCGAAGGTCTCCTTGAAGACCTATGTTTTATTTGAGAGAAGAAACATTTGTTTGACTAAAAATTAAAGGAAAACAGGCCAATGTCTTATCAAGTAAGGCAAGGTTAAGCCTTTGAGTTTGGCTATAACAATAATTGAAGTGTTTCAAGGAAGAGAATAACATATCAGATTTGAGTTTCTAAATATCACTTTGGTTATAATATAGACTGCATGAAAAGGATAAAAATGGAAGTATCTCTTGCTGTGGTGGAGGGAAAATAAAATATTCATTTGGACATGAGTGGTAATAGTAGATTGCTTTTGATGAATTCCAGACATGCTTACAAAGGGTGACCAGCAGTTCTTGACATTGTTTGGCATGTAATTGGTAGCAAAGGAAGACAATTTTCTATAAAGTTTCTATCTACCATCACAAACTGTGCTATCCATTAATATGATGTGGGGTGGTAGTTTAGAAAAAAATATGTGTATTGGGAATTATGTCAAGAGTTTAGCCAGGCATGGTGGCACATACTTGCAACTGTCAGGAGGATTAGGAGGTTTCAAAGCCAGCCCACATATACATCTAAAACTATATATATTGATCCTGAGGTAATTATATATATATATTTCTACCCACCCACTCCCTTGCTTGCTGGAGCTTTTGCTCATGCCCTCCTCGTGTATCAAGGGCCCTCTTGCTTCAGCTGGGAAGGGAAATGGAGATAGTGGGTCAGGGGAAATGAAGGTGCAGTGGTGGTGGTGGTGGGAAGATGTCAGGTGAGGATGAGCAGCAGGAGCAAACTATCTCCGCAGACCCGGTCATGACCAAGTATAAGATGGGGGCAACATCGTCAGCCAGGTACTTTGAACTTGGGTGGAAGCAACCAGCTCAGGTGTGTCAATATTAAGCCCATGTGAGAAAAATGATGCCATGATTATGGAAGAGACAAGGAAAGTCTTCAAGAAAGAAGAGGAAATGAAGAAAAGTATTGCCTTTCCAACCAGCATTTCAGTCAATAACTGTGACACTTCTTCCCTTTGAAGAGTGACCAGGACTATATTCTCAAGGAAGATGACTTGGTAAAAGTTTAAAGTCCATGTAGATGGCTTCATTGCTAATGTGGCTAACACTTTTGTCGTTGGTGTGCCTCAGGGGACCCAACTAACAGGGAGGAAAGTAGATGCCATTAAGGTAGCTCACCCATGTGCTGAAGCTGCCCTATGTTTAGTAAAACCTGGAAACCAGAACACATGAGTGACAGAAACCTGAAACAAAGTTTCCCATTCACTGAATTGCATACCAATAGAAGGCATGCTGTGACATCAGTTGAAGTAGCATGTCATCGACAGACAGAAGACTATCATCCAGAATCCCACAGACCAGCAGAAGAAGGATCATGAAAAGGCTGAATTTGAGGCTCATGAAGTATATGCTGTGGTTGTTCTTGTCAGCTCAGGAGAGGGCAAGGCCAGGGATGCAGGACAGAGAACCACCATTTACAAGTGAAACCCCTCCAAACAATATGGCCTGAAAACAAAAACTTCACACGGTTTTTTCAATGAGGTGGCAGGGCAACAGTAATTAGCCACCACCACTAAAAACTCAGCAGAAAGTTTTTTATACTGCTCTGATGTCAGCATTTTCTCATCAATGTTTGGGTCTTTTTCTCTTCTCTTGTTTCAAACTCTTCCCTGAGTATTTTACCTACCCTCAAAAGAATGAGGAGGCATTCTTCAAATGGTTTTTATTCCACGTGGCAGATTTAAAATCTGATCTGGGATGTCAGGTCAGGCCTTTCCTAATTTTAGAAACTGAAGTTTCCATTTATGAAGAGGTTGTCATCTATCAACTGAATCTTCACTTTGGAATCTTTTTTAGACATTTTTTTCTGCAGCGTCTTTTCCTCTCCCCATTTTCACAAAGCTGTAAGGAAGTAATCCATCTCAGCTGTGCCCTTTTCTCTGGAATCACTGGGGCCTTCTCTCGCTCCAGCTTACACAAATATAAGTGGAAATTCAGCGGATTTTTGTTCCCTGTTTAAGATGTTTTGACTTCCTTGAAATCAAAACCAGGAACCTGAGGATCAGATTGACTTGAAGAGAGAACTAATTTTCTGAAGATGTGGACTTGGATTGGATGAATGGCTGGGGGTTTGCCAGGAAAGGTGACACATTTCAGTACCTTTGGCATGCTGTCCAGGGAACTAGGGCTCCCATAGATTTATAAGGTTTTCAAACACGTTGAAAATGATATGGTGGGCCAGCCAGACAGATCAGCAGATTAAAGCACCTGCTTAGGCAGACACAGGGGCTGGAGTTCGATCTCTGGCTTACTGTGCTGGCCCTGTCCCCAGGGTGTGCTGATACCATGACTGAGACTGGGCATGGTGACACATGCCTATAATTCCAGTGCTTGTGAGGCTGAAAATAGGAGGATAACTATGTATTAATCTGATCTGTGTAGTGAGACCCTATAGACCCTGTACTAAATACAACAACAACAACAACAACAACAACAAATAAAAAATAAAAAAAAAAAAAGAAGAAGAGAAAATTCGATTTACTCATTAAAAAGTGGTAATGGAAGCTAGGTGAGAAAATGTAAAGGTCGTGGTAAAGGTTACAGAGACATTCAGGGACAATGCATTGTAGAAGGAAGATTAGTGGGGCAAAAGCAGACAAGAAGAGGAAAACTGCAAGAAGTCAGCGGCAAGGAAACGAGTTCAGGGCACTGCAGCAGGGGCACCATGCACTGAGGTCTAGGCATACCTCCTGGAGCTCGCTACAGAGTCATTAATAACTTGGAAAGGGTCATATGGCAGGATGGAGGCAGAAGCCCGACTCTAGTGGGCTGACGAGGGGGCAGAATATAGGAAAACAAAGAAGTAAATGCTTTATCAAAGTAAGAATATATTCTCCAACCTTCCAAAATTGTTACTGAGCCCCAAACAGGTTGATGTGTGCGGCAGTAGGAAGAAAACAAAAACCGAAGCACACCAGCATGAATTGAGAAGATGCTCATAGATAGTTTAGGAAGTAAATATGATCTTTGTCTATGCAACCAGGAAATAACTTGCATTGGATCCAATTTCAAGAATTCATGATTTGGATAGTGGCTTTGCACAGAACCATCTTTAGTTCTGTCCAAATTAACTTAGCATGGGTCATGAAGGGTACCCCTTGGATGTATTGCTTCAGAGTGATTTTCAGTGGTTGAAAGCGTGAGTAGGAGCAAGAAGAATACACCTTGAAACCAGAAGCCAGAGAAGGAGGAACAGGCTTAATTTTTAAATAACAGCTTTCTCTTGGGAAACATGCAGGGAATCCCATAAGAATTTCCTCAGGCCCCAGAATCTAAGGTCCTCTGTCTAGGTTTCACCTCTTAATGCCTCCACGGTTCCTCCCCAGACTCTGGGGACCAAGCCCCCAACCACATGAACCCTTCACCTAGAGCCCAGGGTAAATAAAATTTGTCTTTGTGTAAATAAATTAAAGGGAAATGGCTGTCATGTTCAGGAGGAAGTAGGCAAGCTACATGTTTGCATCAGCCCACTGATTCTTTGTGTGTAAAGTGCCAGGAAGGAAGAATCCTAGTCATGGCCTTCATATCCGTATCTTCAATACCTCAAAGAGCACTTGGTACGGAAAGATGGGCAATGACTGTTTTGTAAAGCTAGATGCACCTTTCATGTTTCAGGAGCTCCTATAGTATTCAGAAGTAATGCAACTGTATCTTGGCAAACAAACTCAGTGCTCTTCTGACCCTGGCGAATGCGAATAACTCAGGCTTGACATTTTACCAACAAGCCCAGATCACAAAGGTTATGCTGCTGTTGAAAACACGACATTGAAACAAGCTCAGCATGACTTAGCCTGGGCCAGATGGAATTCTCTTTCAGGAAGCCTTGAGTAAATAGCAAGCGAGTAGAATATTACCAATGTAATTGTTTGCGTTTGCTGGCAAACCCTTGCTATTTCCAGCTGCTGAAGGAAGCATGGGAAGAATGTGAGTGCACAGAGCTGAACAGCACCTGAGACTCCCCAAAAGGTTAGAAATCTCTCCTGAGACTTCTTCTGAATGCCAGCGAAGAGAGGAGAGGTGTTTGGGCTGGCTGCAGGAAGTGTTCTTGCTTTTTACTTAATCAGAATTTGCATTGTTTTCTCATTACACTACTAAAATGTGCATTTTGCTTCCATGTGCTGTAGAAATAACAAAGCCCCATAATAGTTTCATGTGTAGCATCTTCCTTCTTAGAATCTCTGAGGAGGTCATCAGCTGATAATGTTCTTTCCAGATGAGCTATTTTGTAATCACATTCCACATGATTGTTTAAAATGGTTATTATTGCTTCACCTTAATATAAAAAGATTTATTTGCCAATTGAAAACCCAGTTTATCTAGGAATGCTTATGTTAACTATCTATTGGCTCATCAAGGTCCGAGGGAATCTGGAGACTATGAAATGCAAATATTAATCTTTTTTTATATTTTAAGAAAATGGACTCCATTTCTACATACAGAGAAGAATTTTTCTGTTTTACCTTCATACAACAGGCAGAGGAGGGAAAGATGAAGTAGGGGGAGGGTACTCACATGGGGAAGATACAGGTGGGAAGATAAAATCAGACCTGAGGATACGCCTCCACCTATCTCAGGGTTCTAGAATTAGAATCTGCTTTCCAAAAGCCATGAATATTTTTTGGTCTTAACTTCCCTGTACCTCATAATTACCAGCCTTCCTTTCTTCAGATTGCTTCTGAGTAAGTGGCTTCTGGCCTATTGTGGGTCTTTCTTCATTACCTTGGGCAGTGGCTGATAAATATCCAGATGCCATTGAGGGGAAGGATCTGGTGTTATGTTGATGCTTTTCTTCTCATCTTTTTGCACTCTCATGCCAAGTCTGTATTGTGTACAGACTTGTACATCTCACATTTCTGAAGGTAATCTCCTGACCCTGGGTGAATGCAGCCAGCCACTGAGACCAGGTGTGGTGACGAACGCCTGTAATCTCAGTGCTGGGGAGGCTGAAACAGGAGGATCACTAAGAGTTTGAGCTGCATAATGTATGAAATACATTTTAAAACAGAGAAAGAATTGAAGCGAATGTCTCTTTCTCATTATATAGTAAATATATTTTTATCATATAGAGATAGAGTTTGTTTTCCCCCAAGACAGCATCTGCTTCCAAATATTGACTTTTGTTTTTCTTTTTACTAGTTTTGAACATCTATTTGTAGAGAGACCCTTCCTCTACAACTGCTTCTTCAGTTTTGGGAAAACTACTCAGTGGTTTCAGAGAGACTTCTATGTGTTTCCTAGAGCTATCATAAGAAAAGTTCATAGACCAAGGACAGATTTTATATGACAGAAATTTGTTTTCTTTCCATTTTTCAGTCTAGGAGTTGAGATCAAGGATTAACCACCTTTGTTTGTGCCTAGATATCTGTCATTGACTTGTACATGTTATTTTCTTCCAGTGTTCATAGTTGGACATTTTTTTCTCTCTATCCCAAATTTCCTCTTCTTATAGGACACCAGTCATATCAGATTAGGACTCAAGCTAGTGACCCCTTTTTACTTTACCTTCCTCTTTATCAGCTCTGGCTTCAACTGCAACATCATTCTGCGATCTTAGTGTTTAAGACTTCAACATGTAGATTTTTCTGAGGAGGCACAGGTAAACTCATGAAGGATCCTCTCTAGAGTTTTTCTTATTGCAGTCTGGATTTCATCTGTACAATGTTTGAAAGTTTGTAGTATAATTTCAATTCAGAGATTGTGATATATTCTGCCTTGCTTTTGTTGGTTCTAATTACTTTTACTATTCTAGATCTCTTCTTTATTCATAGCTATCAGTGTTATGTTTTTTTTTCCTTTGCATCATCTTGCAGCTGTTGAATTGTTATGTCCGGATTCCTTGTTATTTTTAAGTGGTATTTCCTTTTGTGATCACTAGCTGCAATGGGGTCTTCAAGGTCTGAAAGCCTATCTTTAGTTTTGTTTGGGTGGTTTTGCCAGCTTTCAGTGGAATTTTTCATGAATTCTAATTCTTTCATATATTGTTCATTCAAGTTTTGCATCATTTTTCTATGGTTCTCTATTTTTTAAATTTATGTCTTCTTTAGATGTGCTGAGAAGTTCTTTCATTATGCTTGTCATTTCTTTTTTTTTTTCTTTTACTTGAGACAATGTTTCTGATCTGATTTCCTTTATAGAGTCATGGATTTGCATTTTTACTTCAGCTGCTATGATTTTCAGAAATGTGAGGTATATGTCTTTCATTTTCCTTTATCTCGTTGTTTCCTATTATTGTTCTGCATGGATTCAAAGTCTGAGTCAGTATTTTGCCTCTGCATGTTGTCATTTTCTATTCCAAAAGTTTTAATTTTGTTTCCTGTATTGATCTTTGTAAGCTTTTGTGATAGACAGCTATATCTGAAGCATCACAGCCTCTCTAGGTAAGGTTTGTTCTTTGGGGATGTATTTTGTGTGAGCGAATTTCTTGGATTGTGTCTGTACAAAGTAGGTAAGGTAATTAAGTAATTGTTTACCTTTATAAGTAATTAAGAGTGAGATATTGCTGTCTGCTTGGCTCTGTCTCCAGTTCCCTGGTGCTGGAGTGTGGTGAGTTTATCATCTCAGAACTTTCCAGTGTTATGATAGAAGTGGGAACAACTGAATAAAACAGGTATGACATCCTATCTGAAGTAGTATAATTAGCAATAACAATAGCATCTAGCACAGTTTAGACACTGAAAAACTGTTATTAATTTTGTGAGTTTTACCATTGGAGTAAAATCTACAATTATGTTATAGAACTGATCATAAGTAGAGATCTGGCATGCAGCATTCCCCATTGATAGAGTGGTTTTATCCTGTGGCTGGGAAATTTAAGAAAGATAATGGATAAAACAAAGATATTTGAAAAGATAGTAGAAACCAGACTGGAAGACAAAAGATCATGCAATCTTTGGGAAACTAGAGAGGAGTGCAGAAGAAAAAGAATGACTGAGTATTCAAGGGATTATCTGAACTTGGCCTCTGGATTTAGAAGATGGGATTAGTTTTCTGTGGCTGGATTTCTCCCCAGCTATTTAGAAAAGAGAAAAAATATATAATAAAAAAGAAAAGAAAAAAGAGAAAAGGGGAAGCCCCACTTGCCTGCTTGCATTCTTATGTCTTTGTTTTAAGCAACATTGTCATTGACCTATCTGTTGGCCTGTTTTGTTACTGTTACCTCTGATCATTTCATGCCACTAGTCCTGTCTGTTCATCCTTTGCATCCTGGTTGGCAGCCCTACTTTGTGGCTAACACTCCCACAGGTCTCTGTGTGTCCCTTGCATAATTCACCAGGATCCCAGAAGCCCATAAGGAAGGGACCAGTATCTCTGAGCCTTCCTGAGTTATTTCTTCTTGTGTTTTACTTTTTGAATTTCTTCCTATCTAATTGGGGCAACATCATGATGTACTGTTTATTGTATTGTTTTAAGCCAGAAAATTTATATGCATGTCTCTAGAGGTGAACACTAAACTGATTGTTTTTCTAAAAGCACTTCATAGAGTTGACTGAGTAAGGATAAGGCTGTATCAAAAAATTAGATTTCAGCTTTTACAACAAAAATATCAGTATTTTATTGGCTAGAGAACGGGGCTTTGTGTCCTGTCCTGCTCTATAGCTTAGCAACAGATGTTGTAACTGAGTGTTAAAGCAATCTATATAGGAAAGAACAACTCAGATTGCAAGATTAAATGACACATTTTGACTGGCAGGGCTAGTCTCGTTTTTATAAGTCAGTGTTTCATTAGGGAGGACTTCAACTAGGTAGCTGACAAACCGGCAATTGTGAGGTAGGGAAAGATTCAGTTGGAAAACATACCCTCTTTGACCTTGATGTAAATCGAATCTGTCATGGAACACACAGCCGAGCTCTCATCTGGTCTGTTTGCAGCCTTGTTTCATGAACAACCCACCAGATATCTTTCCATTCTCTCTCAAATATTGAGTGACCTTGGAAATAGCCTAATCTGTCTTGGCAGATTGAAGATAGAGAAAACAAGCAGGGCAGACAGACCTGCTGGTTCCTGCTATTGATCAGTGCCTGGAATGAAAGCTCATTATGACCTGGAAAGATGTGTCAGACATATGTCAAGAGTGAAAAAACTCAAAACAGACACTGACAGTGAGAATTAATAAAAAGAACACACACACACACACACACACACACTCACTCCAATAATCAAGTCTTGGATTAGTTTATGCCTGCTCCTTGTCCATGTTTTAAAAATTATATAATTGTATAGTCTCACAAAGAAACAAAGATTCTCAATATCAGTTATATTTCCTAATCCTTGAGCCTCTTTTTAAAGGTAGATAAACAGAGGGCTAAGATCTCTAAAGGAATTTGCAGTGCATTTGTGACAGCTTCAGTTGAAATCCAAGCTTTTTCTGCCACATTTGGCAGGTCCTCTGCTGGCCTGATGCTCTGTTGCAGGGTTCAAGCACACAGCTTTAATGTCAAGACTGTGGCTCCATGCAGTCTAATAGAATGTATAGGAAAGATTCCAGAACCGAGGCAAACATACATGAGTGTAAGCACAAGGTATGACATTCTATTAGACACATGAGTTTGGGCAAATCACTTTACCTTTCTGTGGCTCATTGTCCTTATTTGAAATCTACAAACTGAAACTTATTCTCTGAGAGGATGTCAGCCTGCCATCTATGAACGTACTTCAGGCCCCAGTTATGTCGTGGTCCCCTCTTCACACTGAGTAATGTGTAGCCAGAAATTAAATATTTGCCTTAGCTGGATCAGGTGGGGCAGATCAAAGCTTTGCATGATTAGGGGAAGGAGAAATAGTGTAAGTTAGGGATCTTGAGAGAAACAGAATTTACATATATGTAGAAGGAGTAGGAAAGGGGAGGAAATAGTTTTTATTAATTGTTTGGGATTACACAAGGGTGGAGGCTGGAAGACCTGGAATCTGTGGAGCAGGTCATTGTCTAAAGATACTAGTAGAATCTAAAGACAGTTTGGACAGCAGAATTTCACCCTTCCTTGGGAATAAAATAGGATTTCCTCTTAAGCTCTTGAAGTAATTGCATGTTGACCAATTGCTGCCTTTTTAATCTGCTTTATTTGAGATTTGCTTATTTAAATGGTAATGACAATTAAAATATCATCAGAGCCAAATAATATCATGTTCTCTGTGATGTGGAATTAAAAAAAAAAACATGACAAGAGAGTAGAGGAGGTATGCAGTAGTATTAACTTTCGCTGTTTCTATTTTGTTATGAATTATTTTTCCATAGAGGAGTGTTTTTTTTTTGCATTTTATTTATTGATATTTGTATAACATTAAAATTAAAAATTAAATAAAGAAATTAGAAGGGAAATATAAGAGAAGAGGAAGTGATTTGAGGAGGGAGGAAGGGAAAGGAAAGGCTAGTAAGGAGATGAAAATAATCAAATATTTATATGCATGTGCAAATATTACAAAATGAAACTCACTATTCTATGCAATGAATCTACACTTAATAACTTAATAGCAATACCAAGATTAACCTTTGGCCCACAACTGCGTATCCTGGCCTCGCTCACCAAATAGTTAACCATTCCAAGTAAAAATTTCTAAAGTGTGGAATATGTGGGTGTTGGAAGTTTCGATATACCAAATGGGAACACCCAGAAAGACACTGCAGGCTCCAAGAACCAGAGAGCAAGAGAAAATGAGATGCAACCCCAGAATTCTAGGACTGGCCAAAAGTGCTCATTTTGTTGAGAGCCAGCTGTATTTCTGAAGCTTGTCATCTTGAAAAGAAAGCATAAAAACCCTTCTCTTGCCAATTCTATAGTTCTCCAAGTCTTCGCATCTTTCTGTGCTCTGGTTCCCTTTCCTACTGCTCATTCTCTCCCCATCACCACTGCTTCCTTGCCAGGTGGCACCATTTCCAACTGCCTTCTCTCCATATAACATCATTGCTGCCACGTTAGGACAATTCAGCCACAACTTGGGTCCAGACACACATCAAAGTAGAGGACCTGGATTTTATCTCTAAAGATTCATGCCTGCCTGAGAACTGTCATGTACTCTACCTGCTGCCTGAATGCCACTTCCTTTAAAGGTCACAAGCTCTATTGATTTCTCAGTGCATATGTGTGTGTGTGTGTGTGTGTGTGTGTGTGTGTGTGTGTGTGTGTGTATGTATGTAGCAGAAACAACTGTTTATACAATAGATAGTTTTAATAAGAAACATGTCTTGGTAGTCTTTTTCAAGGAAATAGAATGGAAGCATTTTCTTCAAGGATCTTACAAGGATGTGTAAGTTTTAACAATAATTTGTCTATTATTATGTGTTTCCTTATAATAATGGCTTTACCACATTTTTCCCTTTCTTCTTTCTCACAATCCTCTTCCCCTTTCCATTTACTTCCCTTCTCTCTCCTCATCTTTCATGGAATTTTGTTTTTTATATGAGCTTTTTTGTATTTTATCAATACCTACTTGTCCCATGTCCTTCCTTTCTTTTCTTGAACCATTTTATCAATGTAATGGTACAACAAACCTGAGAAAAATAAATATGAGCTTGCTATCATTTTTCTATTTTAAAAGAAGGGCACCTTCTTTTACATTATATACATTAAACACATGGAGTCAAAAATACATAGTCACAAATCTGAGTTAGTGCTATAAAGGCAATTTTAGAGGACATGCGATTGTGCTGTGGGAAAATTTGATCTACCGTGTGCTGTGGGCTGATGAAGAAGGAAGAACAAAGCTCTCTTAGACCCAAGAACTGACGATCAAATCAGTTATACTGTGATCAGAAAAAAAAAAAAAAAGAATAATATGGTTTTAGGTTTCTTTTAATTTGAGAGTTGTTTTAATGTTGAGATTTGTTCTATGCCTTAATATATGGCCTATTCTAGAGACCATAGAATGTTTTATTTCTTCCTGTGTTGGATGAAATGTTTTGGAAATGTCTATTAAGTCCATTTTATCTGTACTGTGGTTGAAATCTAGTGTTTCTTTGTTGATTTCCATATGGTATCATTTTATCAATGAAAATGGGTTTTTAAGTTTTCTGCTATTTTTTTCCAGTTCCTGTTTACCATTTGAAATCTAATGTTCTGGTTGTAAGTTACAATGCCTTTACAATTATTGCATCTTTTTGCTATTTTTTTCCTTGACCATTATATATTATTCCTTCTAATGTTTTTAGTTTTTTATTTTTATTTATTTTTTTTTTGGTCTTTTTAGTGTGATATAGGAATAGCTGTTCCTACTTGTTCCTTTTTTCTAGCTTTATTTTATTTTGAGGAATAAAAACAGAAACAAAGACAAATAGGAAAAAAGAGACAGAAACAGGGAAACAATGTATATGTTATAGATTTTCAAAACGGGAACTGCTAACCAACAGCGCTTTTTTTTTATTTCTTGTCTCAGAACCTTTATTTGTTTATTCACTCATTTTTATGGCCGGCTCAGCCCGCTCCGAGAGCAGGGCTGGCGCAGCATGTGGTGCCGGGGATCGAACCACAGTCCCTGCAGCTGCCCAAGCTTTCCTAAGCAGGCGCTTTAGACCACTGAGCCATCCTGTCGGACCCCAACAGCGCTTGTTAAATGATCTATTTTCATTGTCAAATCTGTTGCTCAGGTTAGCAGATACAGTTATGCAAGATTGGGGAAATAACTGGATATTGATGCTTGCTTTCAAGAGGCTTAATTGCCTTTTAAAAGATATTTTAAAGAGAGTATAATAATAGGTAAAACATCAGAAGCAACACACATTTAAAAGAATAAGATGAGAGGTATTTGACCGTGTGTTTGGTGTTACACATTCCTGTCCTTGATGTAGTTGTTCAGATTGCAGATATGAGCAGAGTTGGTCAAGGTGAAAATTCTAAACATTATCTGCCATTTTCAAAAAACTAATGAAACTGATTAGTACAATCATTTCAGTCGTCCTGTATATATACTTGCAGGATATCACCCCTTCCTTTTTTCCTATCTTTGCCCCTTGCTCTCATCTTCATTATTTAATCCTTAACTTCAGTTTCTTTCCATTTTGTTGTGCCTATTATACTTATCAGGTTCTATTTATTCTTCAGGTTCTTACACCAGGAAGACAATATGAAATTAACACATGCGTATCTGATTTATTTCACTTATAAGTACTTACCTACAAAGGCTTTGAGTTTGCCTTTTTTATAGCTGAGAAGTATTCCATTGTATAAAAATACCACTTCTTTTTCATCCATTCCTTAGGTGATGCACACTTTGGTTGTTTTCAAGATTTGACTATGACAAGTAAAAAAAAAATGTTGGTTCCCCAAATTTAAAGACCCAATCCAAAAATGGGTATATGAGATGAGTATACATTTCTCAGAGAAAGAAATACAATGGCAAATACATGAAAAAATGTTCCACAGCACTGACTATTTGAAAAATGCAAATGAAAATAACACTGAGATACCATCTCACCCCAGAAGGAACGTCTATCATAAAGAAATCTATTAGTAAATGTTGGAGAGGCTGTGGAGAAAAATGAACACTTCTCCACTTCTGGTGGGAGTGCAGACTGGTACAACCACTACGGAAATCAGTGTGGAGACTCCTCAAAAACTGGAAATGGAAATCCTACTCATTCAAGCTATTCCCTTTCTGAGTATTTTTTCCAAAAGCACTGAAAACACCATACCATAGTGATATATGTGTACCCATGTTTATAGCAGCACAATTTGTCATAGCCAAATCTTAAAAACAAAATTGCTTTTGGTTTTAATTTCCACAGAATATCGTTTTGTATAATGTCACTTTCCGTCTGCGTGTGTCTTTACTTGTGCAGTGAGTTTCTCTTAGGCAATGCATCTTTAGTCTTGGTTTTGTACCCATTCAGCCTGTCCCCAGCCATGCTTTAGTTGGGGGATTTAGTTTGTTTATATTCAAGGTTGTTATAAATAAGTAAGGATGTCTGCCATTTTGTTTAATTTATTGTTTTGAATATCTATTCCTTTTTGTGCTGCAGTGGTTGTTATAGTTTGTGGCTAGATGTCCCCACAAAGCCTCCTGCGGTCATAGAGCTTTTTTGGAGGGGGTTGAATGTAGAGTGTGTGATTGATTGATTCATAGCACCGTGCTGGGATTAAGGGTGGGTGATTGCTGAGTCAGTCCACTGATTGGATTCACACTGCTCTGATCCCATGAGACGGGATAATATAAAGGACAGCAAGAGACTTGTCTAAGTCTGTCTATTGTTGCTTCTCCAGTCTTCCACTGTCATGAACTGTTGTCCTCTCTGCCATGTGCATTCTGCCTTGGAGCCAGCTGACTATAGATCAAAATCTCTACAAACACTAAGCTAAATACACTTTTCCCCAGTGAGCTTTGGGAGTCAGGTATTTTTCTCAGCAACGAAAACAGTAACTAAAACAGTAGTTTATTGTATTGCTGCAGTTTGATTTTTCTTTTTTTTTTTTTTTTTTTTTTTTTTTTTTTTTTTTTTTTTTTTTTTTTTTT
>PVJA010003762.1:0-20214 GCA_004027025.1 Myocastor coypus | reverse complement strand
TCTTCCACAAGTCTGATTTGATGTTGATGAGTTCCTTCAACTTCTGTTTTTTTTTTTTTCCTAGTTTCATTTTTATCTCTCCTTCATTTCTGAAACATACCTCTTCTGAATATAACTTTGCTTATGTTTACTTTTGGAGGGGAACTGTTAGTATGTTGCTGCATTGCCTTCTTGCCTGTAAAGTTTCTGCTGATAAATCTGCTGTTAGTGGAAAAGAGATTTCCTTAACTTTGATTTGACACTTTTCTCTTGCTCATTACATAATTTTAAAATCTCAAATTAGTATGATGTTCTTAATTTTTCTAAATTTTAATGATTCAATAAGACAAAGTAAAACTTGAAATATCAGTTTAGTCATTTATACTTGGAATGTGTTTGAAAACTTTTATTAAAATAAGGAAATGTACTTTCATAGGAAATTGATTTGTTCACCTAAGCTCTAAAATGATCCTTTCCCTTTTTTAATTTAGATCAGCATGAAAAATATTATGTTGTTGATGTTGCCAATCAGGAAAAAAGAAAGAAAAGAGATTCTTCTTAAACCCATGTCTTGTTTTTCTTCATTAGTCAGCTAATGTTAAGCAAATAAAAGAGTCTTCCTACGATGAATCACTGCAAACATTAGGCCAGTCCGTCTGCCATAACAGGGTATTGCAGATGAAAATGCCTCTGTCTTAGTTATGCTTCTCTCGTTGCTGGGACAAATATCTAACACCCAAAATGAAGGAAGGAAAGATTTATTTAGCTCACAGTTACTGGAGGTTTCAGTCCATATTTGGCTGGCTCCAAGGGTGAGCAGCACATGGGAGAGAGCAGCAGTTCATGGCGGTGGAACAGCAACAGTGGCGACAGAGGCAACCACCAACCAAGGGAGCAGAGAGCAACAGTGTGAGTCTGTCTCTCTGTCTCTCTTTATATTACATCAGGCTCTCTACCTTAGCCTATTCACCTCAGGCCACACCTATAATTCTCAGCAGTACTCAGATCAATAATCTCATCAGTACTAAAACACATAATCCCAGTGACTCATGAGTCAAGTCTCAATCTATACAATTCCCTGCCCCATGACTGCATGAAGCTTTGGGGGGACAACTAGACATAAACCATAACAGTCTCAAACAACACAAATTTATTTATGTTTTCTCACTCCCAGAGCTGGGAAGTCTAAGATTAAGGTGCTGACAGGGTTCGGTTTTAGGTGAGACCTCTTTTTCTGACTTAGAGATACATATTTGAAGGAGAGCAAACATGACATACTAACTCTCTGAAGTTTATTTTAATATCATTAAAGTTTAGTTATTCCACAGAGCCTCATCTCCAAATATAATCTGAAGGATTAGAGACTTTCATGCTTTGGGGTCTTGCAAGGGAAACAATACAATACAGGATGTGTTTTATAAGATTATTTTATAAGCATCCAAAGAATCATATACAACAAGAGCAGGTAGCTCTGTCCACCCAGTAAAGACCAATGAATCCACCTGAGGCCTGAGTTCAATAGTAGTGTCCTGCATGAGTCCAGATGAATACCTAGAGCCCATAACAATGACTCCCATGATTCCAAACTGGAGGCCTAGGGCCCGTGATAATGTCTTATATAGGCCTGCTTCACTAATCTATGCTGGAAAGGCCCCAAGGTCCATGGTGGAAGCTAGGAAGTCTATGCCCATGGGATGAAGGGTCTGTGATATCAGACTGAGGAATTTGAACTGCATCCAGGAAGCAATGCTCACAGTAAGCTCCAGAGCTTCCCGCAAAAGTGTCACAGCCATCCCCACCAACAGTGAGGTCTAGAGCTCCTCCAGTGATGAGGAAAGCTGAGTTCCCATCAGCAAAGCCAGCAGGACGAGCTTATCCAGAAGGTGGAGGGAGCAGTGCACCATGATTCCATTTGGAACCAGAAAATGATGCGCAGGATGAGGATCAGAGTGCTTGCGAATTGACTTTTAGCCATTCTCAGTGACAACAAAGATCCAAACTCCTCCAGTGACAAGAATAGTCAAGTTCATCAGGAAAGGCAGCATGACAAGGTCCTCTAGCAGAATAGACCAAGAGAAGTAGCAGCTTTCAACACCTTCTCCAAACAGCTTTTTTTAACCTCTGCCAGCTCTTCTCTCTTTCTGCCTCTTACATTGTGGGCAGCAACCCTCAGGTGGGCCTCCCACACCCACCACCACACTAGTTCATTCAGCTGGTGTAAGGCATTGACCAACAGTTAAAATCTAGTACAGGGCTTTACCATAATAATTTTTTGGGGAGTAGGGGAGACAAACATTTAGTCTAAAGTAGAGTAAAACTTCATTGTTTCACAATAGAAAATGCATTGAGCAAGTGTAAACTTAGTCATTGACATTGCAGAGCAGTGCAAGCTCAGGTATAAGTCTTCTGGAATTACAGTGGGTGTCAGAGGTCCAAGGAATCCACTGAAATGCCTCTTCTCTGTGCTCCTAGGTTAAGTTCTGCTCCCCGATTATTTACATTCACAGGGTTGAGAAGCTCACCACTACCATTTGATTCCCTTAATTAATAGTTAATTTCCTTCTTTACTGGAATCTAAGATTTGCAAGTGTAGCATCAGATTAAAATATTATTGTATCTCCATGGCATCTTCATCCTGAGCATATGTTAGGGAAGTGAATGCTCAAAGTCAAGACTCTAGGGCACTTCAGGTACCTGTGAAGGAGTTTGTTAGACATCAGTAAGGCATCTGTACCCTGAAAGAAAAGCTAGCTTCAGTCTTCATAATTTGTTTGACAAGTAAGTAGTGAAGCCAAAGCCAAAATCCCATAAAATACAATAGACCCACATGGTTGTTATGTAAGTGTATATCAGACTCACTCAGGTGTGGAAGGTTTGTTCTCCAGCCTGATCTCAGGCCGCACCAAAGGTCAGATCACAGACAGTAAAAATCTGTTTCTTCAGCAAAAGTGCTGATCATGGTAGTAGATGGAGGCTGAGAGAGAGTGCTGACACAGATACTGAGTTTCCTTGTGTCACCAAGATTCTAAGCCTTGAGATATTTACTTGTTTCTTTGTTTATCTTTTTAAAAAGAGAAGAAAAAAATAAAAAGAGAAGAAAAAATAGTAACAAGAAAACCCCCATTTGAAATGATGCAAAATTTCACTAAAGAAAATAATAGGAATTCAGCAATGGTTGCAATATTGCACATTGTAGTCTTCAAATTAGTCGTTCACAATCATTCTACAGAGTACAGTGTATACCTATATGTATTAATCTAAATTGATCTGATGATGAACATATGTAATATAACCATTGTTAAATTTAAACAATAAAAATATTAAATTAAAAAAAAAAACAAATTAGTCGTTCAGATGACCAGAAATAAGCATGCAAAACTGGTTACAAAAAAAAAAAAAAAAAAAAAAAAAAAAAAAAAAAAAAAAAAAAAAAAAAAAAAAAAAAAAAAAAAAAAAAAAAAAAAAAAAAAAAAAAAAAAAAAAAAAAAAAAAAAAACTGGTTACAAAAGTTATAAAAATTAAAAAGTAGAGAGAAAAAATAAAAAATTAAGCATGATCTGCTCCTTTCAATCAACCAGTAGAAATCATCAGTATAATTATCTAAGCTATCCTGTACATATACAGGGTATATAAATCTATATATATCTATATCTATATCTATATCTATACCTATACCTATATCTATATCTATATCTATATCTATATATCTATCTATCAAAATATACCTTTTCCACTTCCTTCTTTCTTTGCTTCTTTGTTTATCACCTTGGTAATTAAAGATTCACAGGTGCCCCTAATACTGAACTGAAGCCCTCACACGTTGTTGGCTGACTGGTGGGATGATTTGTCTTTGAAAAGAGCCATGACAAATTTCCAAGAACTCCAAAAGCAACAACAGCTTTCTAGGATCATTTGGATGGACCCATTTTTTTTTTTTTTTTCGAAACAAGGTCTTACTATTCCATTCAGGTTGGCCTTGAGCTCACTTTTGTAGCCCATGCTGATCTCAAACTCACACTGATCCTCCTGCCTCAGTCTCCCAAGTGCTGAGATTGCAGGTGTGCACCACCACCCCAGGCTTGAATGGACCCATTTTGTCTTTGTATAATTCTCTAATTTTGGATATCCTTTAGAAGAAAACATAGAATGAACGTGTAAACCTTAGATAAAAGAAAAAGTCTGAACAGTGAAAGGGTATACACTCCTGTGTCCTGTTCCCAGAGATGTACTCAGAAACTGTGGACTCAAGTCTGGGAAACTGCCTCTTACATAGCGCTTGGCTGATAAGAGATGATACCATCAACCATGCCAAGAGCAGGCAGTACATGAATTCTCTCATTCTATGGCTTGCATGAGTGCTCCTCGAAGACATATACTATGTAGGCTTGGTCCCGAAGGTGATGTTATTGGGAGATGGTGAACCTGGGGGAGAAGATGCCCTTGTGCTGTACTGAAGTTCTTTGGGAAGTGCCTTTAAAAAGGATTATGGGTCACCCCTCCCCCCCCCCCGAGTTTCCTACCTTGACATGTGACCATTTGCTTTGACATCTGCTCCTGTAACAGCCAGAACTGGACTTAGGCAGGTGCCATGCCACTTCACCTCCAGATCTGTGAATCAAAATAAACTTAAAAATTCGTGAGTAGTCTGTCTCAAGTATTTCACTGCAGTGATGTGAAAGTGACTGACACATATGGTAAAGTCCAGATTCCTTTTCAGTACAGATGAGGAAGGAAGCTGAGATTGTGCATTTCTAAAAGCTGCAGGAAGGCACACTTGCCGATCTCTGCTCTACACTGAGTAGCAAGAATGTAGAAGCGTCACTACTGTGACAGTTGAGTTTATGTTCTAGAATCAGATGTCCCAGGGTTTGAAACTGTCTTGTCTCCTTACTGTGTGATCACACTCTCTCATACCTGAATTCCTCATGTATCATATGGAGAAATGATGTGGAAATCCGATGGGACAAGAGTACAGGTAAAGCACTTAGTGTTATCATTTGATGTGCTTCTAATTTTCCATGAATGTATGTTCCTACGAGGTAGTAATAACAGATCCTACTAATTCAGCACAGACTAGTTACAGCCATTTGTTTTGTCATCCCTGTCTTTTTATTTCACTCATTTCATTTCTATGAGAATTGAGACAGTGTGTCCATGTCTATCATTCAACACATCTGGGAGAATACTTGATTCCCTACCAGATACTTTGTCTATGTAGTGCTGTGAATATAACACATTCTTGAGAATATATAGTTACATTAATGAAACCAAGATATCTGAATAAGGAACCAATTCATTTCCTCTGGCTCCAGATGTTGGCCATTATGTGCATAGAGTGGGTGCAGCCAGAACTGGATAGATATCATTCAGTAACTGAATGGTAAGTGAAATTCCACCTAGTGAAAATTTCTGCTTGCATATTGCTTGATATCACAGAATTTGGTATCTTATCGATCTGTAGAATGGTCTGGGTTTCTTACACTTAATGATGTGGTTGTCCATTGCTCTGTTATGTCCAAGTTTGCTAAGATTTTTAAAAATGTTTATCATGCAAAATACAAAAGGCCCTGAGTAAGGACCTTTTAATTTAATTAATCAAATGAATATCTAATTAATGGGCAAATATTGTAGCCTATTAGGTAAGCCCTGTGGGCTTCTGTAGGCTTAGGTACAAATATATCCTCTGCCACAAAATAACTTTAACTTTGGGTAATTTACCTTACCTCTCTTAGTACTAGTTTCCTTATAGACTTAACACAAGTACTTTCTTTCTCAAGAGTCAATAACTATTTTTAATTTTTAAAAAAGTGTATGTATTTATTTGGCTCAGCATTTCATTATGCAGCTTAAACTCATAGTGATTTTCATATCTTAGTCAACCCAGTGCTCCCATTACAGGTATATTCGGGCACACCCAGTTTGGTGGCCAGTACAGTGTGTCTAGGAGTGGGGCCAGGGCAGCATATGTTACTGGAGAACAAATTGATGCTCTTACACTCGCCAGGCGTACACTTAGACTGCTGAGGTATCTCCTTTGCCCAACTGTCAATAATTTTGATATCACTGCCCCATTGCAAACAAGACTGGAGCCAAGAATATACTTGTCTTTATGAAGGAACTCTGATGGTTTGAAACTAACCTATCTCTTTACTGAGTGATCACCTCTCCCAACCCTAATTCCTCTGATATCATATTGGGAAATGATGTGGAAATCAAATGTGACAACAGTACAGGGAATGCAGTTAGTGAATCTCTGGCCCATGTTTTGACTCATAACATAAATTCACATTTAAATTTAATTTCTATATTGAATACTTGTGTTTGAATGAAAAGGATGTCTTACATTTTTTACTTTCTTTTATTTGTATGTATGTATGTATGTATGTATATATTTATTTATCTTTTTGATACAGGTCTGGCTATGCAGTTCAGGCTGGCCTTGAGCTCAGTTTTGTAGCCCAGGCTGGTCTTGAACTCTCACTGATCCTCCTGCCTCAGCCTCCCGAGTGCTGGGACTACAGGCATGTGCCACCACGCCCAGCTTTTGTTCTTTTTTTTTTTTTTTTTTTTAAACAGTGTTATGCAAGAGATCTCTTTTAATGGTGAAACTTTTGGGGGTAATCGAGGCAACGAATCTCTCAAATGTAATAACCATCACTACCTTTTCACATATGTACCTACATCTCCTTATTGGCATGACTTTACCTCTGCTTTTCTGATGAGAAGTTGAAGCACAAGAAATGAAAAACATTTTCCCTAAGGAGGGCCAAGTAATGAGTGGTGCTGCATGATTTGCTTCCATGTAATATAATCCTAAGGAATCTGTCTTGAAATGGCCTTTGGCTAGAGTACAAAATTTCTTCTTAGAGATATTATTCTTTTATTATTTTGCTATTAAATTTTGTTTTTCATAATATAAATCATATTTCCTCTAGCAAGCCATGAGTTGTTTGAACTAAAAAGAGTGAGTGAGTATAGTTAATTCCAGAAGCATAAATTTATTTTCTGCCTACAGTAACTTTATGAATTAGAAGTTGTGTGTGAAACATGGTATTTATGTTATAATGTATATATATAATATTGGCATTATAATCAATGTATAATTATGATTAATGTCTATTGTCATTATTTGCAAGCATCCTCATCTATGTGAAAGAAAATTGTGATTCAAATAGTAAGAAGCAGTTTTGTTAAGTTATACGCCCCAAGTGGTATGTCTGGTGAGCCAATCAAAGAAGAAATTTCAGCTTGTGTGGCTAAGGCCAGTGGAAATATCAGCAGTTCCTAGTCCTGAGGCTCAGAGCACACTTCACTGATGAATTGATTCATTCATGTTTTCAGTCTGTTTTGAAAGATCTCATTTTCATTTTTTGCAATGCCCATAAATATCTGCAGCTTGAATGAGTAGGTGATTACCTCCTTCTAGACTCAGAAAACTTGCATTCGTTATTCCATAGTTGGGTTTTTGCTCCTGTGTGGCACACAGCTGTCCACACTGGCTGTTAGCAAGCGGGTACAGTGGAATGGGCTTCTGTTTAGTAAATATTCATTTGCACTATGCAGCAGGACCATGTTGATACAGGTAATGCAGAAGAGGAAAGTAAGGGTGTGGCTGGAGGATGTAACCCAGTGATACGATGCAAGCTTTGTATGTACAAGGCCCTTAGTCTGAGTCTCAGCACCAAGAAATTAGAAATGGAAATAAAGATCACTATGGATTGAATTTGTCCTTTTATCCCATGCCTTTAAGGAGATATCTTAGTTAATTTTCTGTTGTGAGAATATCTGAACTTGAGTAATTCATAAAGGAAATATATATATATATATAATATATATATATATAATATATATAACTCAAATAATTGTAGTGCTGATTTCTGCAATCTATTGAAAGGAACAGTTAATGCTTAATTTTTTTTCTCTTCTTTTTAAGTTTTTTTGAACAATTTTGTGTGTGTATATCTGATAATCTAAACAACTAATTTGAAGACAGCAATATGCAACATAGTAGCCATTGTTGAATTCCTATTTTGTTTAGTGAAATTCTATATTGTTTCGCATGCATTTTAAAAATATTTATTTATTTATTTATTTATTTATTTATTTATTTATTTTTAATGTATTCGGCTGTTGTAGGATCTCAATGCATAGCTTAGACTTGTGGTGATCATCCTGCTTTCAGCCTATCCAGCTCTGGGATTACAGGCATGAGCCACTAAGCCTGGACTCTGGCTCAGCCTACCCTGAGGACAGGGTTGGCACTGCATGTGATGTGAAGCATGGATCTGAAGACTGTGTGCCTGCCTGAGCTTGCCAAAGCAGGTGCTTTAGTCTGATGAACTGTGTCCACAGCCTTTTTTATTTTCTATAAATTAAAACAATAAAAAAGAGAGAAAGAAAGAAAGAAAAAAAGAAAGAACTCATATTTCTGGGGATTGGGAAGCCTAAGATTTTATGGCTCCATTTAATGAGAGCCTTGCGTAGCTTCATAACATGGCAGAAGTAGAGAGGGGACATGTCCTTGGCAGAAAAAGAGGTGGCTTCTCCCCCTGCACATAATATTCCCTTGGGAAAGGCATTTATTCATCTCTGATGGCTCCAACATTATGACTCAAACACCTCCTGCTAGAGTCCACCTCCCAGCACTTCCACATTAATAAATTAAGTTTCTATAGGACCGGGGAGATAGCTCAGTAGAATAAGCACTTGTCTGGAAAACACAGGGCCCTGAGTTCAATTCCTGATACCACACACACACACACACACACACACACAAAACTTTCTAGTGCATGGACTATGCGGGGGTGTATTCAAAACATAGCAGAAGGTACTCAGGTTAAATAAGATTGTAAGAGTGGTGTCCTAATTATGTAAAACTAATGGGGACTCCAAAGCTCTCTCACAGAGGGAAGGTCATGCATGGACAGGTGAGAAGATGGCTATCTACAAGCCAGGAAGGAGGTCTCGTTGGAACCACCCTGCTGGTATCTTGAACTTCTAGCCGCCAGAGCTGTGAGGAACCAAATTTCTTAGCTTAAGAAGCAACACAATCTATGGTATTTTGGCTTGGCAGCTCCAGCACTTAATTTATTTGGAAAGATCACTTGGAGTAAGACATGGCAGGATACTGAGGATTAAAGAGGCTGATGAGCTATGAGCCTATGAGCTATGGAAACTTCTGCCCTTGAACAAGCCATGACATAACCAAGGTCATAAATACAAAGTCAAGTCTTACAGTGCAGAAGAATGCAACTAGTTGGAGAGAAGACTTGGATGGTGTCTAGGTTACTCTTCTCTCATTGCTGCAACAAAATATTTGACATCCGAGTGAAGGAAGGAAAGGTTTATTTTATTTTATTTTTGTCTTTTTGAGACAGGGTCTCACTGTGCACTTCAGGCTGGCCTTGAGCTCACTTTTGTAGCCCAGGCTGGTCTCTAACTCGCACCGATCCTCCTGCCTCAGCCTCCCGAGTGCTGGGATTACAGGCATGGGAAAGGTTTATTTAGCTTACAGTTTGTGGAGTTTTTCAATTCATACTCAGCTGGCTCCAAGGCAAAGTGGCACATGGCAGAGGGTATTAGTTTATGATGGTAGAAAACAGTAAGTCAGTAAGGACAAATGGGAGGAGTGTGGCAACAATGGCTACAGAGAGAAAGTCTGTCTTCCTTATGTTGCATTCAGGCTATCTGCCGCAGGCCAGGTGTAGCACTCCAACTCATAATCCCAGGCCTGGATCATGGATCAATCACAAAGTCTACACATCCAACTCATTGATTACATAAAGATTTGTGGGGACAACTAGACACAAACCATAACAGATGGAATTTACACAGATGATGTCTTTCAGCCTGGGTTAAGTTAGAGGGGAAGAAAACACAGAATTTCCCAGTGTTCAAAGCCTCCTCTTGGATTTGCCTGCTTGATTGTGTGCCTTCTAGCTGGGTTCTTATTAGACAAACCTTGTTCAAAGTTCAGCTCTGATTTAATAAGTGTTCCCCCTAGGCCTATGTGTTAAAAATTTGATCCCTAGGCTATAGTGTTATTGGGAAGAAGTAAAATTTTTAGAAGTAGAACATGGTTGCAAGCCATTTGGCCATTAAAAATGCACTTTTGATGGTGTTAAGATCTGACTTCAGCCGGGCGTGGTGGCACACGCCTGTAATTCCAGCACTTGGGAGGCTGAGGCAGGAGGATTGGTGAGAGTTCGAGACCAGCCTGGGTTACAAAACTGAGCTCAAGGCCAGCCTGAACTGCATAGCGAGACCCTGTCTCAAAAAGACAAAAAAAAAAAAAAAAAAAAAAAAAAATCTGACTTCTCTTCATCCTCTTTTGCTTCCAGGCTGCTATAAGGTGAACAGCTTCTCCTATGCATCGCCAAGCATGAAGTCCTACTGTACTACAGGTCTAAAGGCAATAAGGCCAAGTGACCATGGACCTCCAAAATCATGGGCAAAACTAAGCCTTACCTATTTATAAGCTTAGTATGTTGGGACTGGGGAGATAGCTTGGCAGTTAATGCACCTGTGTGGCAAGTATGAGGACCTGGGTTTGATCTCTGGCACCAAATGCTATACTAGCCCCAAAACCTCAGGCACACTCTGCCAGTCATGCAGCAAGACCACATACCAAATAAATAATAAATTAATTTAAAAATCCTGAATATCTCATCTATTTGTTAGAGTAACAGAAAGTAAGAAAAATTTAATAGTATTAATATTGAATTACAGCCATGTATGGCATCTTCTCTACGCAAACATCATCTTAACGTTTGAATTGTGTCATTAGAATTTTTATAACTGGAAGCATACAGCTGGGAAAATTGAACTCATTTTGTCCCTTCTTTACTGAGCAAAAGGGTGACTGTTTTATAATGAATGCTCAGCATGAGACCCTGAACGGAACGGTAAGAGCTTAAAACAAAGTTTTCTCTATAAATGATTTCCTGTTTGATCCAAGTGACTTTTCCCCTTAGACATACAGGTTTGGTGGACAGGGATACTGTGTAACACATGCAGAAGTCTGGGTTTGGGGTTGGATGGGCCAGGATGAAGAGTATGAAATCCATGGCTTACCAGTTATACACCTCCCAGTTAGGTACAGAGTCTACTAGTGTCTCCGTAATTATCCAGGAAGACTGGTCATAGTAGTCAGGATTTAGTGAAAAGGGACACATACATCATATGATAATTGTTAACGGTCTGTTTTTTTTTCTCGGTGCCTACGATCAAACTCAGGACCTTGCACTTGTCAGGCAAGCACTCATTCCACTGAGCTATTTCCCCAGTTTATAATCTGCTTAATTTGTCTAATTGTTTGGTGAAGGCAGGCCAAAATATATCATGCAACCATTGTGACTTAGATCAGAAAATATGTCAACATACCAATCACCAAAATATGAATAGTGTCTTTAGGCTTTTGTAGAAAAATGGATGCAGCTAGAGATTGTAATGGTAAGTGAAATAAATCAGACCCATGCATGCAGACATCATATTGCCTTGCTAGTATGAGAGCCTGAAAGAGTAAATAAAATCTTAAAGGTGCAGTAGCTACTGTGAAAGGCAAGGAATTTGTTCAGTGGGATGGGAAAACTGGTAGGAGAAAAAGGACAAAAGAAAAAAGGGAAAATATTTAACTATATGTGCAAGATAATTTGGGTAATTGTACTGCCAATTTTTGCTCTTTTGGAAAGAGTATTTAATGCTTAAAATTTTTTTCTAATTCCTTAAAACTTTTTGTAAACCAATTTTGCACATTTATGTCTAGTAATATAAACAACTAATTTGGAGATAACTTCAACCACTATTGAATTCCTATTACTTTGTTTAATAAAATTTTGTATCATTTCTCATTTTATTTATGTTTTTACTATTTTGTATTCTTTTTTTCTTGCTAGCTTTTTAAATTTATTTTTAAGGAATTAACTACAAGGTCTTTAGGGTCTTACTGTGCAGATCAGACTTATAGTGATCCACCTATTTTCAGCTTCCCAAGCACTGGTATTATAGTTGTGCGCCACCACACAGGGTCTCAGTCGCTGTTTTAGCATTCCCTGGGGGCGTGGCTGGCATGGCATGGAGATCAAACTCAGGCACTTTAGTCTGCTGAGCTAGCTGGCCTGCTCTTACCATTCTGTATCCTTTAAAAAAGAAAAACAAAATAATGACAGTGTTTACTTCAGAACATTTTTGTAGAGATAAAATACGGCAAACCTGTGTCTGGATTGTAGTATGTGCTCAGTAAGTGTTGGTTTCCTGTTCCTCTTTATCAAGAGCAGATATCATTTATAATTTGATGCATAGATTAGTAGTCATTATTCTGGTGTCCCACTCTGACTCTCCATGCATTAAACCCTGAGAATGATGAGGAAGGGTTCATGTTATCAAAACTTTTTAAAGTATGAGACCTGTAAGCCATAGTTGGAGCCATATTTAACTGATATTTAAATTTTAATTGGCCTTAATATTTACTTACTTACGAGTCCAAAATTATATTATTGAAACTACAGGGACCTCAGGTGTCATGATTTAGGTCTAAAATGTCCTCTGGAAGCTTTGCATGTTCATAGGAGGAGCTTTGGAGAGGATGATGCACTCATGAGTGGCCTAATGCACTGATGCCTCTTACCTGGTGACTTAATTAGATGTACTTTAAGGGTATGGGGCCTGGACAGAAAAGGCAGACCTCTAGAGACATGACCTGGGGGTGTTCTTGCCCCATGCTCATCCTTTCTTTTTCTGCTGTATGGCACCACGGGTTGGGAAGTTTTCTTCTGATGTGCTGTTTCTCCCTTGAGCCAGCTAACCATGGACTGTGCCCTCTGTAGCTCTGAGCCAAACAAACTACTCCTTAAGTTACTTTGTCCGAGCCAAAGGAGAGTGACTAATACAATATGCTTCCGGTACGATTCTTTAACTCAATGTAGCTACTGAAGTATCCTGATGGACTCTTAAAATAATTTGTTTAATAGCCACCTTGTATTCATGTTACTAAACAGTTTACAGTCTGCTCAGGTTTATAAAAATATTGGAAACTGAAATAGGAGTGATGAGCCATGTAACTTAGTTATCTAACGTTTGTAAGTATTGAGTACTTACTCTGTGCCTAGTGAAACCCCAGTAATTCTTCAGCTGATCTTTGTTCTCACTTTAAAAATAAGTTGATTTTGAAATCTTTCCAGGACCACCCTCTTCATGTCCTCCTTGCACAAGTGTAATGTACAAATCTCTGTGGTAAAGGCCTATTTAATTTTGTCCTTTTCCTTTGTAGGTCTAATCTGTTTCCTTGCTCATCACTGAATCCTCAGTGCATGGCTCCTGGCACATAGTAGGTGTTCAGTACAGAGGGCCATTAATTGGTTGAGCATAGTAGGGTAATGCCAAATCTTTACTACGTGATGGTATAGGAGCAGGAAAGCTACTGATCAGAGTGACAGGTAGAGGATTTTGACCAGTCTTACTTAGAGCAAAGCCCCTTACCCCCAGGAAAGTATTTGGATCAGGGTGTAGCATACTGAATAGTGATTTGGGGAATTTAGAAAATTGGTTGAAATATATTCTTCCCAGTTCTAAGCTAATGCAATAACAAAATTCAGAGTTGGAGAAAATGTTTCATAGCCAGTATAGGGAGCTCCACCATGTACAAGTCACACTGACCCCTGCTGAGAAACCTTGGTGTAGGTGTCTTCTTTGTTTTCTTAGAACAGAAAATCTCAAAAACAGGAAGGACCAAAAATATGTGCTCCACCTACCTTCTTAGAGCCAGATTCTCCAGAACCAGTACTATTAATTGGCTGTTCTCTTTGTATCTCATCCCCTTTCCTCACAATTTTCTCTTTTCTCCTTTGAAGGATACTTTTGTGTTGCTTTTAATAACAGGGCTATGTTGAGAAATGTGTTATTAGGTGATTTCACCGTTACTGTGTACAGTATCAGGTGTACTTCGGTAATCACTTGATGTAACCTTTTGATGCAGTAGAGACACAGTAACCTTGAGATACATGGGGCTGATTCCAGCAAAACATGATGTACTCTCTTACAACTCATTGTCTTTCCTAGGCAGAAGGAATGCACTTTGATGATTAAAAAAATAGTATAATAAGTACATGAATCAGTAACATAATCATTTATTATAACAAGTATTATGTATCATGTGAAATTGGATGTGGTGTACTTTCATGTGACTGGTAGCCAGTAGGTTGTACATCAACATCACCGTGAACATGTGAGTAATGTGTTTTGTTATGATGTGACTGCATCTATTATGTCATTAGGTAGCAGGATTTTTCAGCTCCATTATAGCCTGATGAGGCCATTGTATACAGCAGTCTGTTGCTGCCTGAGGTATCATTATATGGTTAATGGCTGTGTCTACTGGTACCAGTCATGTGGCTGGCCCTGAAGTTATAGAAATAAACAAGACAATCATATACCTACCCTTTTATTTCTCTAAGTCTGGCACTTCTGCAGGGAATCTCCATCTCTACGATCTGCTCTGACTGTTCAGATGCTTTCTGCATTGAAGCAGAGTATATTTTCCACTTTATCTGTGCTGTGACTCTTGCTCATTCTTCATTGAAGTGTCACGTAATAGGCCCAGTGCCTCCAGGGTATTCTGCCTCCAAATTCCTTTCAGAACTTGGAAAAAAATGATTTGGCCCTCTGTAGTCTTTCAATTTTTATCAGTATTTTTATCTTTTTGAGGAATGAGGTAGGCAGGGAAGACACAATTGATGTGACAACACGGAACACAAATATCAGCAAAATTGGATTTTGTTCTGCTTGTAACACTTTCTCCTCTTTCAAAATCCTTTAGGAACTCAGAAATGCCACACATGCTCTTTGGCATGCTAATGGTTGAAAATTTGTGTTATCTTACAATTTAGAGAAGGGTAGCCAAAATGTCATTACCATTATGTAATCACTGTGTACTAGGACAGAAAGTATGTCCATTTACCAATCAATTGGAGGAAACAGTGAGCATTTCACATATTCTTTTCCATGTGGCTTTTATAAGGACAGACACAGTAGTCTTGTTGGTGATAGTCACACAACACCCTCAACTCCTGTGTCTATTTACTAGAGAGTATTGAGGACTAAACAGAACCTTTCCTCTGGGAGATTAGCAGTTTCAAAATAGAAGACAAGGGATACCGAGTACGACTCAAGAAGCTCTGTCTTGGTATAGGAGCAGTGAGGATCCTCAGGTAGGATTAGATTAAGGAGTAGAAAGGGAATGGCCTCTGCATCTTACTGACCTGAGCTGCCAGCTTGTGTTTTAGATCTGCTTCTGTGCAATAATATTGAGCTGACCGCAATCTTCACACTCTTCTGTGTAGCTACACTGTCTCACATACGTCCCTCTGTAAGAAGGTGATTTCTCCCCTCAAAATTTCCCTACTAGACCTCCAAAACTAGTCCCCTAGCACCAAGTCCAATAACTGTTCAAATAGTAGCCTTTGGTGTGGATGGAGATAGGTGCCTTACTCCATAAAATCTGCAACCCCAGATTCAACAATGAGTCAGGTCTGGGACCTCCACCAACCTATGGTGTCTCTTTCCAGTTTTTGTCTTGAAATACCTACAATAAAATTATTTTTATTTTTACTGATCTTTTCTGACTCCTTTTCCTCTATGTTTGCCAGTGAGACAATCATGGCAAGGACAAGTCTAGGGGCCCTTAGACCCCAGGCCCACTGTGTAACAGGAGAAAATGGCCTTGCTAGGCAAGGATAGTACCAGACTAAAACAAGGAATCACTTACACAAGTTAGAAATCAACAAGGAAGAACCTGGCATGGCCTTCCATATGGTAGGCATACTAGCTGCTAAATTCAATAAAATGGTTCCATTTAAATAATGAATGAATGATTGATTGAGTTGCTCAACATATTCTAGATTTCCTGACAAACTAAATTCTTAGGTTCTTAGAGCATATGTAGACAAATTCACTTGTTAACTTAGAGTGTGGAAAAGGAGAAAAGTACTACTTATGAAGTGAGAAGTGAGCTCATAGAACAAACTAATGGACAATATCTCAGGGATAGTCCATTTTATGATGGTGAAGAGGTTCACGTTAGTGTGCCAGTTCTGGTCTATTGATAATTCTTAACTATTGAGAAGGATTGTGGCACCTAATTTTGGCTCAGTTGAAGATGATTGACTAATAATGCCTGCGTTGAGTCTGGGGATGAATGGGCTATGGTGTTCACACATGTCCATGATTTGTCATCCCTGAGTAGTTTATAGGAAGGAAAAGATTTCCATAAATCACATAGCAAGCTGCCGGTAAGAGGGAGCTTGATGATATGCCAATGCATTAATTCAAAACCTTTTTTCACACCAGATTGTCCATTTTAAACATTTAACTGTTTAAACATACTCTAAGAATAGGTTAAGATTCTCCTTATTAAGATAGGCGCAGTGGCAAGAGAACTTATTCTAGGAAGAGAGCTTCTGAGATAGGATGACAAAGTTTGCTTTGCCCAGATGAAGGCTTGGTAATTCATGCAATATGCACTGCTCTGACTTCCTGAATCCTGGGGAAGGTCTGGTCCTGGGAAAGATGGGCTGAGTACTGTGAGTGAGGCAGAGGTGAGCAGGGCCAGGTCAGCAGATGCTATAGGAGCAGCTCAGATCCTGTATCAGAAGTGATTAGTACCTAGGACTAATTTGTTGTGGGTGAGGGGTGGACATTGGGGAGCATCCCTGAAACTAGTGAGAAGAGCTCTGTTCTGATTTCCTCCTCATCAAAAGCCCCAGAGAAACCTTCTAAATCAAGAATCTAAATATTTCATTTCTTAGTAGTATGGTCATAGTTAGAAAGTGCTTTGCAGAATAGAGTCAGTTGAAGAGCCTTGGAATTCTAAACATCTCGGAATTTGGCTTAAATGACTTGTCACGTAGTTGGAGAGACCAGTTGCACTCACTGAATTCTCTATCTGGCAGGCAATGAGCTGGTAAGAGACATTTCTTGTCATTTGTGGGTTTTTAGAAAGACCTGGGTTCCCAGTGAGGACCCTAGCCTTGGCTATAGCATGATCTACTTTTAGGTCTGTTGTTGAATAGTGTGTAAGAAGTTTGTGGCAAGAAGACATTAGCTGATAGAGTATTGATCTCAGGTCTGTTGGTGTCAATGGAATTTAAGAGTGAGTTACAATAAGACAAGCTTGCATTTTATTTTCTAGATGGTTGCTATCCTGTTAATTTCTCTTTGCATGTAATTTGAATTTCTGGTCTTGGAAAACACATGTTAGCTTTCTTACAAAGTGGAACTTGATGGAACCTTATGGGAAGATGCATTTGGGGAAAGACAGCAGGACAGGTCCACTTGTGCTTTTTAATGATCTGTTGGTGAATGCTGCTGGGAACAGAAAAACTCAAGGCGGGGATGGTGAAGACAGGTCGTAAGTGAGGCCATGGGTTCACTAGATTAGCTCTTCACACAGTGAGATACTACAAATGTTAGGTAATCAAATTCTGTGCAGGAAGAAGAGTTTAAACTGCTATTTTGGGTGCAGAAAATGCTCCCTGTGTCTTTCAGGCTCTCAAGGTGAGGCTGTGCTGAGTGAATTAGAAGTTTGCTGTACTTTGTTTCCTGTGTACTATTAGTTAAGCCTTTCCCAGAAGCAAGCACACAGATGGCGTTTCACTTAGTTTTATAGGATAGTCTTCCACCCTATCAGGGGAGATGAGACCAGGAGGCAATCATAAGGCTTTCCTAACTACCCTTTTGGTACTTTCTTAATGATTCTACTTTGCTTCCCCTGTGCCTTTCTGGGTTTGGTAGGAAGGGACACATTCCCTGCCTTCAGTTTCTCTACTCAGTCCTTAATGTGTACTCATTTTTGACGAAAGCTATAGTGTGATACCATATGGAGTGTTTTTAAAAAGATCCAGGCCTCCAAACCATACCCACATCTACATGGCGGATGTATTTGCTGCAATAAAAAAATGCATCTAATAATTACAGGATGCACTTGAATATTTACATTTGATATGGACTGAATTAGACTATGAACTGAATTGCTGTGGACTACTGTGAGCTCAAATGCTGAGTGAAGACTTAGCTTCAAGTGATGATGTTTGCAGTGGAGTTTGTGGGTGGGGAGAATTAAGTTAAAAATGAGATAAAGAGGGTGAAATTCCCGTGACATTCTTATTACTGCAGAACTCTACTTCTCCCCTTTCTTCCCAGGCCCACCCTCCTACTCTATCTGCCTCTGTATCTCCCGTGTGAGGAAACAGCAAGAAGAGAGCTACATGAAAGGCAGAAAAGAAGACCCTTTCCAGAAGTGATTCATGCCAGGCTTTGACTTTGGACTTCTAGCCTCTAGGTGTATTAAAACATAAATCTATGCTGTCTAAGCCACCCAGCCTAGAATATTTTGTTATGGCAGTAAAGCAGATTAAGATAGCACCTTATGTGTATATGAATTTAAAAACAGCCTAAAATTGGAACTCGCGAGCAGTATACCAGGCTGAGTGACTTCTAGCAGATGGAAGGGAAACGCATAATTCTAAGATCTTTCTCATCCTCAAAAAAGTTTTCCCTCTCTATGTCACAGTGTCTTGAACTCAGCCGTTATAAGCAAATGGCATGAGAGGATGGATACATCCTGCACTTTGGCATTCTGATGGTTGTCTCACTTTTGGCTCCCTTCCCTTTTGTTTTTAAATTCAAATGTGAGAACAATACATGCACATATTTAGTAAATGAAACACAGAAATAATGAAAATAGATATCTAGAGAAAGCCAGTCTTACCCTAGATCCTAAGATCTTCAGCTTCTTCCTCAGAATATCCAGATTTTGCACTATTTGTGTTTTTGTCAGGTGACATACACATGTATAAATGTTGGTATACTTAAAGATGTGGTTCTCAGAGTGAAAGCTGGTGAAATATCTGAAAAGGAGGCCTAGTGGGATGTCTTTAGGTCATTGGGAGCATTTGCTAGAAAGAGCTATAGGACCTCACACTCTCCTCTTCTCTCCTTTTCCCCCTTTTCCTCTCCCCTTTCCCTTCTCATATTTCTCCTCTTTCTTCTCCTCCATCTTGACCCCTCCTCCTATGACAGCATGAGACTTTGTGAGGACATCTAGACTCAAACCATAACAATACTCCTCATCTGAAGGAGGCACAGGGGGACTGAAGGAGGTAGGTAAAGCCTGTCAAGTAAAGGATTCAAATTCTTTCCGAGTAATGGTCAATATGAACTACATGGATATTGTAGAAACTCCATATAATGTCACCGTCCTGTATCATCACGATCACCTGAAAAATTCTTTTTCATAACATACTTAAATGTTATTGCATTAACATTTAAGGGTCAAGGGTTTTCCCTCAACTGTTCTAACTGAAACAGCTTTTCTTATAGTCCTAAGTAAAGGATTATCACAACTTTCTGTATAACTATAAGCATCGTTTCCTTGTATTTGTGATACAGAAATAATACAGATTTTTGCATTTTACAAATGTAAAAATAATGAGAATTATTGAAATCTTTCAAAATACTTCATTTCCTCACTATTCACAATTATGGTCTTTGCTGCCTCTCAGGTGCAGACAATTTACTTTGCCATGCACTCCTCACCGTTGTCATCTGGCATTCCCACCAGAGGCCCAAAGAAATAGCTCAGCCCAAACTTGGGTTGGATCCTCCAAAATCATATGTAAAAATACGCCTTTTAGCCCTCATAATTAAGTTAATTACCTCAGATATTTTATCACAGTATTGCAAAGCTAACTAGTATACAAGCTATCCTCATATCTACTCAGCATCCTGGACATGTAGCCTTTGAGACAGAAAGAGATACAATGCTAAATATTTAGTTTATCTTTTTGAAAATCTCTTTTTAATTCTGTAGAATAAACAAATTGATAGAGATCATTCCTGAGCTACTCATAATATTACATGATCCTAAATTATTCTAGTTCTCTCTCCTGGAGTGAGTATATTATTTCAATTCATTAAGAAGGCAATAACTGCATGGCTCCACCACTGCAAGAAATGAAACAAGAAGTCGCAAAATCAAAGGCAAATAAAATGCCTAAGTAGATCAATCAGCAATGATATCTAGAGTGCCACTCCTTAGGCAGTGATTACTGAGATATGCTAGCTATGTAGATGACAGGTAGCTATAGAAATGCAACACTTAATCCACTCTTCTTTTCTCTTCTCTTCTCTTCTCTTCTCTTCTCTTCTCTTCTCTTCTCTTCTCTTCTCTTCTCTTCTCTTCTC
>PVJA010003761.1:0-92032 GCA_004027025.1 Myocastor coypus | reverse complement strand
TAAAGTAGACTAGCCCCAGCTGGAGACAGTCTTTCACAATTGTGCCTAACAAATACCAGTCTGAACAAAAAAACAAGCTTCAAAATAAGCTTAAAAACTTATTTAAATAAGCTCATTTTAAGCTGGTGATTTGCTGGAGCCCACATATCCTCAGTGTCTTCACACAAACATAGCTGAGGCATTCAAACTGCAAGTCTACTCAAGTATGCTTCCCAAGCAGCTTTTCTATACATCTCTGCAGCTTCCAGGCGATTGGGTGCAGAAAGTATGCCTCGGCCCACGATGATGATATCAGAACCTCGTTTACCAATAACTTCTTGGGGACTGTTATACTGTTGGCCAAGATGATCTCCTGCAGAAAAACAAGTTACTTAAGACATAAACCCATGAAACCTGGCACATGACTCCTTTACAACAATATCTAACTGGCTTTCTATTAAAAACATGCTCCTGCTTTCTACTTTCTGTCTGCAGAGATACAGAGCAATGCAGGAGGTGAGGAGACTTCAGAATCAGCGAGAGTCCTCCACAGTTAAGAATATGCCAAGCGGTTCTTCCCGGTGCCAGGATGTCCAGAGCATTTACAGTTCAACAGTAGCAAGAAGTAGGTAAATGTTCTCTATGGCTGAGAAAAGTTCAACAAAAAAATACAGTAATATTTGACCTCACATTGGAAGGACATGCTAATGTTTCTCTCCATCACTGTGATGCCCAGTTGTGAAAGGCCCAGGGGCGGCATCTAACCTGACCACCTCTATCTGTGTGATCCCTTCTGTGCCCCCACCTCACCAAAGCAAGTGCTCAAAGACCCTGGACAAACCCTAAGCCTTAAAGGGTGGGTGGTTCTTTACTAAATGCTGCCATTGGAGCAACATTCTGCTCGATGGCTTATGCGGCTTTACACATCCCTCAAAGCTGAAGTCTTAATTGTCCTAGCTACCCAAACTGTAAGCCTCCAAGTAACAGTGCCAAGGACAAAGCACTCACCTAGTGTTAAGACTGAATTACCACAGATGCTTCACACATTTGGACATCTCTACTTTGTAACACCTACCAGTACCACCATATGCCTATGAAACCTGTACTACTATTCCCCTTTACACATTGGGAAGATTAAAGGTGCTGTCTGAAGATATATGCTTGTCAAATGGAAGGTCCAAAGACCTTATAAGAGCCTGGCTTTGATCCTGAATATCACCAAATAAGAAACAAAATCAAAACATGAGTTCTCAAATACTGGACGAATATTTATGAGCCTTGGTTGGGCAAAAAATGCTGTGCAGGCCCCTCAGAAATGTATGAAATCTGAGTTGGGAAATGGCACAGGAAATTCAGTTTTCATTCTATCTGAATTCTTCTTTTTTTTTTTTTTTTATTTTTTATTTTATTTTTTTCTTGTTTCAGAACTTTTGTTTATTTATTTTTATGGCCAGCTCAGCCTGCCCTGAGGGCAGGGTTGGCACAGCGTGTGGTGCCAGGGATAGAACTACAGTCCCTGCAGCCGCCTAAGCTTTCCCAAGCAGGCGCTTTGGACCACTGAGCCATCCTGCCGGGCCCTCTATCTTAATTCTTACTGGCCTGTTTTTCTCATTACTGTTCTGCAATATTTACAGTACTTCAAACCATAAGGCAGCTCCTCTCTAATAAGTGGGGTCTACATAAAATAGTTGGTTCCTACTTAGGGGTATCAATTAGGCGTAGTATTTAGAATGTAAAAGAAAACCAGGGTTTTCTAATTTTCCCAGTCTCAAGCACTAACCTACCCTCTGAGACAGTGTCCACACCTTCAGTATCTGCATGGGTTCCCCAGAGAAAGTGCTCATCTTCAAGGAGCTGATGTCTACAAATGAGCCAGAAATAGTCCATGTGTACAAAATTCCTACAGGGTGGTGGTTCTGTGTCTGTAAGCAAGTGTGCATGCACAAGAAGGCTTAAACAAGTTATGGCCCAGCTGCACATAGGGAGGCAGCAGATGGTGGAGAGCACACAGTGACTGGATGTGGCAATGTGATACAGAAACCACTCTGCAGGCTCTCTACATGTGCAGCTCACATTATACCAGCTGCTTGGTTTGTATGGGAAGAAGCAAGACTAGGGAAGGGATGGTGAGATGGAGGGTAGGATGACTTAACAGGCATGAGAACTATGACAGTCTCCCTCCTCTTAATACTTTGAAAGCTATCATTTGAGATTTGCAATGGTACAAACCAGAGCTGTCAACCTGACAAATTCCTGAGGTGTATGAAGCAGGGCTGTTTAAGCGAATCCTGATCATGGTTCTGGTCTCCCAACTGCTTGAGCCTAACCCATAAAAAGGGTAGGAGACCAAAGATGGTCTGAACACATTCCAGTAATGGATTAGAACCACACTTTATAATTCAGAGAAAACGTTTTTTCTATGACTGTATTTCTTTCATTCAGAACTAGAATAGTTAAACTGGGCACGGTGGTATACACCTGTAATCCTTACACCTATAAGGCTGAGGGAGAAAGACTGTCACAAGTTTGAGGCCAGTCTGAGCAACATAGCCCTGGACTACAGAGCTTATTGTCTCAAAACAAACAACTACCCCCCCGCAAAGCAGAACAGCTCCACTGAGTCTTGAAGAACACACCTACCACTGAGCTTCCCCCACCCTTAAATACATATATTTTTATAAACTAGATTACTCCCTTACTGAGCAGAAACCCATAAGGGGACCAACACTGCCTTTTGGCCTCTCTAAAGAAACAGGAGTTTGCCTTTTAGTCTATGGTCTTCTAGACTTGAGCACAGCACACCTTTTGGCAGCACAGTCAAAGCACCAAATGGAAAACATTAGCCTTTCTTAAATGCCAATTTCTTTCACATATTTCAACAGGTAGCTTTCTAAACTTTTCTCCTAAAATAAGCCTGCCAACTGTTTTTGCAATTATAGGACAGTTATCACCAGCCAACAAGCTCATTCATCATAACTTAGGCTAAGAATGCTTCCCTTTAGCAATTTTATACTAACACACAAAACAGTATTTTGCCTTACAGGGTAAAAAAGCATTACCTTAAAAGCCATCACAATAGTGTGCTAAATTAGAAATTAACATGCAGTAAGAGATGGCCTTGGCTCTCCACAAAGTCAGCAGAAAGAACAGAGCCATCAGAATTATGGCTGGAGATGCATCTGAAGACCATACACTAAGACAGATACAATAGCCAAACCTACCTGCCACCCTAAGCAATACCATGCTTCAGTGTGTTGTCCAGAACCCAGAACTATTACTGTAATTAGCACCACCTGGTCCAGGAAGTCCTAGTGGGCATCAGTCACCCAGGTGGGCATCAGGACCCACCCCTTCCCACAGAGCCCTTTGTTCTTTCCATAGCCTTCTGTGTGACCCGTTTCCCTATCGAACCAACATGAGCTAAGCAGCTGTCTTTAATCCCATAGGTTAACTAGTTTCATCCATACTGTGACTTTGCTGTATAAGTCACCCTGACAAAGGCCATGGTGGCAACCTGCTTTTGGGTCCCTCCTTGTTTCTCAGAAGATAGCTCTCAATCAATGTTTCCTTAGCCTACTCTTAACATGCTTTGTTCCTTAGAATTCATTCCTCGATTTCATGGGACACGCACACAGTGTATCTGATATCTGGCAGGTTGGGAGTTCTATTTCCTTTGTATCATTTGGAGTTTGCACAGAGATTAGGAGGTAAGAGTTTGCTCTTGTCTCATGGCACTCCTACATATTTTGACTGGGTTCTGGATTGTGACTTGTTTGGGTAATCAGAAACTATTATCCATCCTTTGCTGGTTGCTTCTGTGCTTTGTTGGTGGCTTGAGCCATGTTAAAAGTTGAGAGCAGGGAACTCAGTATATCTGATACCTAGTGGATTGGGAGTTGTTAAGGAGCACAAATTGACAATAGCTAGTTTTCCTTACTTCCTTAAGGCAGAAATAGAGGATTGGGACTTTGGTATTACCCTTCTGAGATTTTACCCTTAGAGGTGGGCCATCGTTTCATACTAAAGAGAGTAAGACTGCTAAGACTAAAGACACTCCAGGGCAAGATCCTTCTCTGCAAAAGACCACTACTGCCCAAGTTCCAGCTATTTCATGGACTTTTGTTCTCCGTGAACAACTGGTCATCCCAGATCCTCACTGTTTGCTATTTCTCTTTCTCTTTCTCTCTCCCCATGCACTAAAACTGCTGGCAGGATACTAGAGACTCACTGCAATGGTCATTATGACCACTGAACAGACCTACCTCCTGCTTCTAGTTGAACTCCTGGAGTCAAGTGAAGAAATTCTGGTTTCATGCTTACTCGGGAGCCAGAAATAAAGCCAATCACAAAATCACAATGGTGCTCAGCCATTCTAACCTAAATGGAATATAACAGGCCATGTTACAAGAAAACAGTCACATAAAATTTCTAGGAAAGTAAAAAATTTCCTATGTTAGTCTAAAACTTGTTATGCTGCAGGAAACAGGTCACCTTAGATATGAATCAGGATGGTGAAACATATTTGCTTTGTGGAAAACCCAAAAGGACCATTTCCCCAAAGAACCATACATGGAAATATCAAAAAGCCCTATATTACTTCCATCCAAAGGAAAATGATGCATTCTTACCTGTAAGAATGGTCAGGGACCCACCTACTTCCAGAGGATATAAGCTGTGTAGAGCAGCTACATTTTCAAGAGATAAATATGAATCTCTTACTTCCACCCTGTTCCTCTGGCATTTGCCACTGCAGGTCTCCCCCTTTCTACACAACTGACTCCCAGGCTCAGCAGCAATTCACACTGTTCCACGCCTGCACAGGTTCCAGAGGCCAGATGTAGGCTCCCAGACTGCCAGGTCTTAGGCTAATGCCTAGTCCCTCTGCTTCTTAATTTATAGCCTATTCAGATGTGGGGCTAGAACCTGATCCTAGGACCATTTAAATCTTTATCAACTCCATGGACTATGGAAAAATAAACATTCCCATGGTAACGTTTTACTGATTGCTATGATTCCCTAAAATCATCTGTAAGGTGATTTATCCACAGTTCTAGGGGACTACCTAAGCACAAAATTCACTTGAAAATGTGAAGAGGGACTTTTACCTAGATAATCACCCATCTCTTAATTCTATTATGGTGTGCAAGGGTCAGGATGGAATGGATGGGTGACGTGCCTGGCCATTAAAGAGATGCAAATTAATGCTAAGATTGCATCTTACTCCAGAAACAATGGCAATCATCAAGAAATAAAAAAATAACAAATGTGGCTGAGGTGAAAAAGCAATGTTGGGTGGAATATAAATTAGTACAATCATGGAAAATCAGTATGGAGAGTTCCACTAAAATTGAAATTCTGGGCTGAGACAGCTCAGTGGACTAAGCACCTGCTTAGACAAACATAGGGACCGGGATTTGATCCCTGGTACACATGCCATGCCAGCTCTGCCCCTGGTGTGCGCCAACCTAGCCACCAAGTCAGGGAGCAGTGGTGCACACCTGTAATCCCAGCACCAGGGAGACTGAGAACAGGGGGATCACTATAAATCTGAGCTGTAGATCCTATACCAAATACATTTAAAAAAAATAAAGTTAGACATTCCATGTGACCCAGTTATTACCCTTCTAGCTATCTGCACCAAAGAGCTTAAGACATCATACTACAGTGACACATACATACTAGTATTTATAGCTATACAATTTATAATAGCTAAGTTCTGAAAATGACCCAGACATCTATCAGTAGACTGAAAAAAGAAAATGTGGTGTCTACATAGTACAATGGAATACTATTGGACTATCAAGAATTTGAGACATTTGTAGGAAAATAGATACACCTGAAAAATGTTGAATAAAACCAGACACACACCCTGCAATAAATACCATATAGTAACTGTCATTTGAGTAAGGCAAAATACAAACCAAGTGAAAAATACAGGAAGACTAAATGGAGACAAGGGATGGACTGCTTGCAGATGGGAAAAGGATTGGGAGGTTGGGGTACGGAGGGGGGACAAGGAAACAGAATGAAGATATGCTGTACTTAGGATCCTAACCACTTCCCTGAATGTGGACATTACAAAGCCATAAAGAGCAAATAATATCTACAAAAATGGCAAGGAGAAAACGAGGACTGGGAGGGAAGAAGGGATTAAAAGACACAAGCTCGGTTATGTACATGTACCAACTCTCCAACAGGACTGTAATTAATGTGCATGGACTACAAGCACATATTTAAAAAACAGAACCTAGGATACCTGACGAAACAGTGTAGCAAGACTCAGAATCACTCGCACAACACGACCAATACCAAGACAAAAGGAGGGACTCAGGGAACAGAAGGTAGATGTCTGTGAAGCTTTTCATTTTCACTTTCACCTCAGAGTGAGATAAGAATGACATCTTAAAAGCAGCTAAAAGTTGCTATTTTACTGTCTTCTGTTTCTCTGAGTCAACTGAAATCACTTAACTGTCCACTATAAGATATATAATGCTCGTAACTATAAAGGAAGTCTGTTTGGCTGGCATTAACACACTGTCACCAAACAGCAGGTGAGTTTGAGGAGTGGAGGTGGCAGAGGCTCCACAGACTCCATCGTCTCCTTGCCCTTTGGCACTGGGTTTGGCCACTTTGCACCCCAGTACCCTGTAACTTACCGCAGCACTTGTGTAGTCCCCTGTGGCCAGGGAGCCAGCAGAGCTCATTTCCGCAATGAGAAGACAGCCTCGATGAAGAGGCAGGCCCACTTCCTGCAGACCCTTCACGACACCTGAGCCTGGCACCACGTGGGCATTCACTACATCTGCCCAGGATGCTATTTTAAAGACACCACCTAAGAAAGAAGGAAAAATATTTGCTCATTTTCAAACAAAACCCTCTACTCTCTTCCTCAACCACCCAACTACAATGGCAATAGTCACTTAGGTAACACGTTTTAATGAAGGAATCCAACACTGCAACCACTTTTGTATGGACCTGCAGTTCACCTGTAGAACTTATCTGTCCATGTAGTAGCTCAGTGAGAAACCAAAGAAAAAAATGGTTCCATTTCTGCATTTGATGTATCAGCAACACTGAGGGAACTTATTCTGCAGTTAGACCCTTGAAACCATCAAGAAAGGTCGTGCCATTCAAAAGGGGACTCCAGTGAAGATGGGCACTTCCTGAGGTCAAGGACAGTGACATCCTGATACTCCTCTTAAAAATAACCAATTGTAACTCTTCAGGGCTCTCCTAGCAACTTTACATTCTTTCAGTATTTGTGTTTCTCAGCTATTCTAATTGCAATAGACAACTGTATATATAATTTTATTTATTTATTGTTTTGATTTGCCTTTGAGGCAAGGTGGCTATGAATGTGTTTATGTAGCTCAGGCTAGCCTCAATGTTGCAGTGATCCTCCTGCCTCAGCCTTCCAAAGGCTGGAATTACAGGCATGCATCAACGCACCCAGCCTGGATACCTAATTTTAAAAGCCAACAATGAAAACCTGAACTGATATGAAAAAACTACATATAAACATGCACAACTCTTCAGTCAATGAACTAAGCTGAGCAACATGACAGTGGTAGGACACCTTCCAGCACACAAAGACACTCATTCATAGACAACCACATTCCAAAAGAACACTCAGGAATTACGCATGCATTCCCTTAAGAAAAATTCAGCTGGCTCAAAGATGTTATAGTAAGTATTAAATAACATGACTACCTGTTTTAAGTTTAAAAACATCAAATATACACAGTATTATAAAAGCAGGAATTTTCACAGAAGGATGGGCAGACCTGAGCATTTCACTAACCAACACATTACTATTTTCAAGGCCCCAAACAATTTAAAAAATTACAAAACAACTTTTTAAAAAGGATATCTATCAATAGTTCTTTTTTGCTGCAAATAAATTTACACTGTTCTTTTATCTAGTTTTCTGCCAGGAGCAGCACCTGTCACTTATACCCAAAACCTAGGTACCCTTCTGGTATCAGAAGATGGACCCTCATTTCTCAGGCAGAATTACCACTGTAGGGTTCACAGTTCACAACATTTACATACAGTTAATTTAGCCACCCTGCATGGGCAAGAGTGGGCTTCTATGCCCAGGCCAGCAAGTGGAATTTTTCTACAGCTAAACTAGAGTGATTGGTTAGAGAATTTGCCTACCTGAGAAAGAAGTCAACAGAGAAGAAAGCAGAGCTGAGATGGGGACACAGCAATTTCAGAAGGTATCACTTGAACCCCTGGATCCGATGGCACTTGATGTCCTGCTCTATAGCACGACTTTCAGTGGATGGGAACCAATTAGAGTCCGTCCTTCCCTCAGCTATTGTAATCTGGGTTGCTGATTCTTGCAGATTTCTGTTTACTTACCTTCATATTGTTTTTTCACTGTGTTTCCTATGTCTGCAAATTTCCGGTCTTCAAATATTAAGAACTCATGCTGTTTTGCCAGAGCTGTCAGCTCCTTCATCACATCCAGAGTGAAGTCATCCAAGATATCTACATGTGTCTTAAGCATGCAGATACTGGGCCCTAAGGCACCTGCTATCTGCAACAGCTCTCTGGACTCTGAAACATCACCAGACAGACAAAGGTTGGTCTCCTTCTTCTGCATAAGCCTGAGAAGCTTAGATGCAACTGGGTGGATGCTGGGCAACTCTGCACGTGCAGCAAAGCTGAGCTCTTCTGGTGCTTTCTTTAGAGAGAGGAGAAAGCCATTTTGAGAAGTGGCCATAAAAACATTCTCCTGAATGAATCGTTTCACTCTCTCGACCACCTCAGCATCAATTCTTTGCTGCTGCTCGAGAATCTCCAGCATTTGTGATAATGTGCACACTGCATGGAGCCGGACCCCATGGGCCTGCAGCTTGTCTCTGCCACCCTGCTCGCGGTCCAGCAGCACCACGGCATCGGTGACCTGCAGGCCCTCCTTTTGCAGAGCCTTAGCAGTCTCCAAAACACTAGCTCCGCTGGTGACCACATCTTCAATTATGAGACAAGTTTCTCCTGGATTAATAGCTCCTTCTACAAGACGCTTAGTACCTAAAAAAGAAAAGAGGCTGTTCAGTCCAATATTAAACCAGCATGGTGGTGCACACCTGTAACCCCAGTGCTTGGCAGGCTGAGGCAGGAGGATCACTGTGACTTCATGGATAAACTGGACTATACAGTGAGACACTGTTTCAAAAAAAGCAACAAGGGCCAGGAATAAGTGCTTGCCTGGCAACTGCAAGGTCCTGAATTTGATCCTTGGTACCACCAAAGCAAAACAAAACAAAACAAAAAACCTCTCAATTTTATATGCATTGAACTAAAAAAACCCACAAAACTAAAAAAATGCTGATTTCATGGGGTGCACAGAAAAGCACTTCTTCCCCCTCCTGCCTGACACAAAGAATCTTAATGCTATTCTAAAGAAAAGTGATCTATACCAACACTTAACACATTCCATAGGCGATAACAATTTAAGGGATCTATGATGAATATTAACATAACTAATAAAGCATCAGTGCACAAGGAAAATGTTCAGATTATGTATCAACAGAACACTTATACTACTTTTACCATAGTTCTTTGTTTCTTTCCTTCTAATAAGCATTGGGATTTGATGTGTTGAACAGATAACTGTAGCCAAAGGCAACGCTGTGTAAGGTACTCCACACACAGTGTCGAAACTGATCCCTGCATTCTGGGCAGTTAGGAATAAAATATCTGCAACCTGTAAGAAAAGGAACACACAAATTATTATCAACTGATGACTTCTTTAACTGAGTTTTTACTAGTAAATCCTTAGTAATTTACTCTATCTACATAAAGGAAATACGCTACTGTAACATTCTGGGTGGTGAAGTTTCCAGTCCAACCACCTCAACTAGTGCTTCAATTTTTTTTGTTTTTGTTTTTTGCCAGTAGCTTTACTTTTTTTCTGTTTTCTTTTTTTTTTTTTTTAATGGCTGGCTCAGACTGCCCTGAGGGTGGGGCTGGTGCAGCATGTAGTGCCAGGGATCAAACCGTGCCCCTATGATTGCCTAAGCTTTCCTAAGCAGGCACTTTAGAGAGGTGAACCATCTTGACGGCCCCAGCTACACTTATTTATTTACGTGGGTCCAGCTCAGCCTACCCTGAGGGTGGGGCTGGCATGACATGTGGTGCTGGAAATCAGTGTGGTCTCCTGAGCCTCCCTAAGCTTGCCTAAGCAGGCACTTCAGACTCCTGAACTATTTCACTGGCCCCAATTCTTTTTAATAACTACCTGTGGTGGGTGACCAACAAACAAAAACCAGTGTGTAGAGGGAACTTGTATAATATATATATTTTTTACAATATTGGGGTTTGGATCCTAGAAATGCTGTGCTATATTCCCTGCCCTTTTAAATTTTGACACAGGGTCTTGCTTACTCAAGCTACCTTCAAATGTGCAATTCTCTTGCCTCAGTCTCCTGTTTTAGTTAAGATTATAGGCAAGTGCCACCATGTCCACCTAGAAAATCTTCCATAAAACTTTCTGTTCTGCTTGGGATAATTCTTTCTAAACTATCTGTTCGTTCTAGGATGTTGACAAAGTTTCATTCTTATAGCGTCCAATAAGGTAGCTTTTAATGACTCTGGATTTAAAAATTCATAATGCTGCTTGTAATCCCAGCACTCTGAGGTAAAAGGAATCTCAGGCCAACCTGGGCAATTCAGGAGGATACTGCCAAAAGAAAAAGGATGTCTGCTAGGAAGGCATAGCCCAATGTAAAGGTCATGGGTTTAGTCCCCAGTACCACCTCCAAACACAAGAAACACAACGTTTAATATTCACACGTGGCTAGTACCTACTCTACTGAACAGCACGCTTAAACCTACTCAAAGTGTGGTCTGGAGTTTTGGCTCGCTGCTTCTTAGACATGCTCAATCTCTTCCCAGGTTTGGGGGTGCACACCTAGAACCCCAGTACTTAGGACGCTGAGACAGGAGGTGTGCTGTGAGTTCGAGACCAGGATGGGCCGAAATGAATTCAAGACCAGCTTGAACTATAGCGAGAAGCTGCCTCCAAAAACAAAAACAACACAAAATTACACAGGTCTTGTGTACCTAAACTGGCGAGCCGGTGCCGGCAAAACACGTGTCAACTACCCGGTCAATTTTCCCCACCAAATTCAACAACCTCTGGCCCCTAGACTTTTCCACAGGCGGCCAGTAGGATGGGTTTGGCTGCTTGCCTCTTCTGCCGTCGCCACAGTCCAATTCCTGCCACCTTCCTCCACCTGCGGGCCCCCTTCCCGCCACCCACGACTGTCCTTCCCCTTTGAGCTGGGACCTGACTCAGAAGTTGTGGTCGAGATATGATGCCTCGCAGATCGATGTAGACGGGGGAGGAGAGCCCGCTCTTCAGTACGAAGTCCCCAAATTTGAAAGCCTGCACATCGTACAGAGCCGTCACCAAATGTCCTAAAACAGCGCCTGCGGCCGCCATGCTCCAGCACTTCCAGCCTGCGACCGGCGCGCATGCGCGCCGCCTGCCGCGTGACGTCACCGCGAAGCCCCCGCCCCTTCCGTCACCCTTTCCGTCCGGGACCCCAGGGAATCCGGTGGTTCTACGCCTGCGCCAGCCTCCTAGGCGTGGTCTTTTAGGCTTAAATTCTGGAGCGTCTAGAGTGGATCTGGGTTGGGGAAACCCAGCCGTGGTTAGGGCTGTCCGTGTAGATTCTGCCCATTTTTTCTTCGTCGGCGTGCCCTCGATAATTTTTTAAATTATCTTTATTCCTTGTCCTCACGTAGCAGTTACTAGCCACCATTCCCCTCTCCCAGTGCTTCTCCAAATGGAGAAATTCTTGAAGATCAGGGTCTACTTACCTCGTGCCTTAACTTTACGGCAGCTGCAGGTGAGACACTTGATAGTAATTTGCACGTAGGAACTTACAGCCCAGAGCAGGCAGTGGCCCCTTGCCTCCGCCGTGCGTGTTGGACTGTGCCCCGGTTATCTGTGAGGGCAGCGCTGTTGGCCAACCTGAAAACGCAGGCCTAACTGGTTTACAGATAATCCTGTACAGAAGTTCTCCATTAGGTGCAGAGGACAATATCTTCTCCTTAAGGAAAACGACCCATTAAAATCACAGGAGCCATGATCCTAATTCATTAAACTGATTCTTTGTTCCTATGTGTGCATTCTCTGCAAAGATTTTGCTGAACAGTCAATGTGAAAAACTCACTTTTGTTTTTTGGATTTGGTGTACTGGGACTGGATCCAGGACCATGAATCACACAGGCTAGGCATACACCCGGCTACTGATCTCCCTAGCTGAGGCTCAGGTTTCTGGTACTTACTTCTTGTTAGATAATGTAGCCTAGTGTGTTGGTGACTTTTGTGATCCCGGCACTCATGGAGGCTGAGACAGGAGGATCATCGAGATATTGATACCAGTCTGGACTGTATAGTGAGCTCAAAGCAGCTTGAACTACATAGTGAAAGCCTGTCTTTAAAAGAAACAGAAATAAAAAAATGTAAGCAGAGAGGTTCCCAAAACTGAGAGGAGGATTTAACCCGTCCTAAACAGAATATTTGGAGGTTTACTGACTTTGGAAGTGTAATAATTTCAGTAGGCACTGGAGAGTGGAGTGTAGGCAGAGAAAGGGGGTGCTTTATGAATTGGAGGTTGGTGTCCTGTAGTTCTGGGGCCTTGAGGATGTTCTCAGGAAGGACAGAGGATGATGTTCCCATACCGTCTGTCGGCTTACCTGCCCATCTGCCAGACAACGTTACATTAATAGAGTTGAAGATGAGATCTGCTGCACACTAATATTGTTGCTTCCTTGAGGATTTACAGGTTAAAAGGACAAGTCCAGAGCCCCATGGACAGGCTTACTGTGTCTTTAACATCTTTAGGAATTTTTTTAGAGTAAGTTTCCTGGATAGAAAAAATAACTTTTGTGTACTGAAGCTGCATGTGTTTTGTTTTTTTAGGTACAATTTTTAAAATGACAGTTTCGTTTTGTTTGTTTTAGAATTTTTTTTTCTTGTTTCAGAACCTTTGTTTGTTTATTCACTCATTATGGCCGGCTTAGCCCACCCCAAGGGCAGGGCTGGCACAGCATATGGTGCCGGGGATCAAACCACGGTCCCTGAAACCGCCCAAGCTTTCCCAAACAGGCGCTTTAGACCACTGAGCCATCCCGCCGGGCCCAAAAATGACAGTTTCCTTATCTGCTTTCTGCTTGCTTTTTTAAATTTTATTTTACCCTACTTTAAAACCTTGATGAAACAAAAAGCAAATGCTAGCATAGTTCTGTTTCTGTTGGCAAAGTAAGCTTGTAAAGATGAAAAACATTTTAGCCAGGTGTTGGTGGTGCACTCCTATAATCCTAGCACTGGGTGTGGCTGAGGCAGGAGGATTACCAGGAATTTGAAGTCAGCTTGGACTACACAATGAATTCAAGTTCAGCTTGAAATGCACGGCAAGACTGTAAATAAGCTTTACTCTCCAACAATCTGGTTAATTAATAATGAGCTGTGGATTGCTTCATTTGTACCTGGGTGGCATGTGCAGACTTTTGGAGTCTGATCATGTCTGCATAGGCTACTCCAGAGTCCACACCAGGATGCACAAATGCAAGAGATCCAGCCACAAAGGTCTGCCATCTTTACAGGTGAAATGATGTCAGCAACATACCTGAAGCTTCCTCAGATAACAAAATGCTTTAGATTATTTCTTTAGAGCACAGAATTGTTTTCTTTCTAAAAAGCTCAACTAGCTGGGCGTGGTGGTGCACGCCTGTAATCCCAGCACTCGGGAGGCTGAGGCAGGAGGATTGGTGCGAGTTCCAGACCAGCCTGGGCTACAAAAGTGAGCTCAGGACCAGCCTCAACTGCATAGTGAGACCCTATCTCAAAAAGACAAAAAAAAAAAAAAAAAAGCTCAACAAAGATATTATAATAATAATGTGCTCTGTTTAGCTTGTCAAAGGCTATATATTTGGGAGAAGAAACAAATTAACTCTTTTCTTTGAGCAAAGAATTTAATTAGAAAAAAGACAACCAGAAACAATATCTTTAGTATAGTATATTTATAGGAATGCATAACATATGAGATGTACATTTTGAAGTTTCATTCATAACATTTACTGTAGTAATAATAACAAGACAGCAGATCATCACTTTACAATACACATGAATGATTTTGACTTACAAATAAAATATTTACAACCTACCTTTACAAAACGACATTGTGTGCATATAAAATGAATAACTGCAGAAAAATTTAAAAATAATAAAACAACTAAAAACCCAGAAGATACACTTAAGGCAGACCAGCAAGACACTGAAATAATTAAGGCTGTGGAATTCTTCTGCACCTTGAAAATATAGAACTATTTATCAATACTGTGGAGTGTTTTTAAATCAAGTGTTATAAGCCTGATGGAAGTATGTACTTATATGTATATGTGTAATGGTCCCTATGGGGAAACCTGTCCACTATGGATAAGGCCCTTCAGCTCAATGGTCAGGGAAGCCCACCACAAATTCTCAAAAGACTTGGGAGGGGTCTCTCAAAGCCAAGAGATAGCAATGTAGTTTGAAAACCAACTATGAATAATTCAAATATAAAGAGACCTCTGAGTTCAGGGAAATAGAACAGCCTAACTGATCGTCCTGCAGTTTTATACTCTGTTAGTTAGCTCTGTGGACATCAAAGGACAGCAAATTCCTAAGGGCAAAATTTGTCTGCACAAATTAGCCCTAGTGGTTTTAAATGGCCCTGAATGGTTTTCCAATAAAAAATGTCCTACCTGGGCTGTCTGCAAATGGATAGATTTCTGCATATGAGCAATAACATATACATACATATTATACACTATATACATGTACAGATGTACACATAACAATATTTTCCAACACTTGCACTTAGATCACTACTGTTCTCTGAATAGGCTCTCACTGTCAAGATTATGTGTGGGTTTTCACAGTCTTCACATCTGTCCTACCACTAGTTTTACTCACCTTCCCTAGAGTAGGCTGAATTTTTGGCAGAAACAGAAGTAAGCACCGGGGTCAAAAACAAACAAATAATAATATAAAAAGAATCAAACATCAGAATGACATATATGGCTTAAGTTAATAAGAAAAGATGTACATTTTGCTAACTTCAGATTCATACCCACAGTCTACAAGGTCATGTTAATAATGTAAGCTCAGGTCTTGATGGGAGTCAGGGATTGATGGAGCTTCTGTGCTGCTATCCCTGGCCTAGCAAATCTACCTGGTCACATTAAACATTCAGGAATTGGCATTCCAAAAATTGGTATTTGCACTTTTTCTACCACTTTCCCTTTTTGCAGCTAACCTCAATTTTTGAAATAAATTATCTAACTAAACCATTATTTTAATCATTTGAATAAAAACTACATCTCCTCAGACTTTAGAATTTTTTTATAAACAGGCTGATAGAAAATCACAATAGCCTGTAAGTATTACATTTAGGCTTTCCATAAATCCCCTTTAGAAATGAAGCATTAACTTACAGTTATTTTTTTCTCCTTTCCTCTAACTTCTGTCTAATATAACGAAGAAACCCCATTCATAAAAAAATAAGGACCTATGATACTTCTGTACAGATTTTTCATGTGAATGTTTCTTATTAAAAACATCTAGTGCTATGGACATATTTCAGCCCTTTTAACCCTCTAGAATTAATGAAATGGAGAGCTTTATTGTTTTCAGAAAATAAATATTAAGATGGAGTTTCCTTTTTCTTAATGGAGCATGTTCTGTGCTCCTTAAGTCTACCCCAGTCTAATCATTCATTCCCAAAAGATTTCTAGAATTTAAGTAGCAAGGAAAGATCATGATGCAGTTTTATAAATAAACTCACTGAAAGGTCACGCTGTGTTTGCGTGACCCAGACTCCACAGGGATGTCAGCCAGAAGAAAAGGATTACAGTCTGCATTCCTTAAAGCCCATCTGATACAATTCATGCAATTCATTGGCTATCCTGAATTAGGACATGGTGAGCCTGCTTTCCTGCCTGTCTACAGAGACCCTTTATGTTCAGAATATTTCTTCCTTGATCAAAGGCATAAGAGAAAGTTCTAGTTGATGTACCATTTAATTTATATCATATTCTCTCCCTTGCATTTGTACAAGGCTAAATTTCCATGCTCTTCTACATGGGCAAAAAAGAGAGAAAAAAGCAATGACCTCACAGGCTGTATGAAATCATGGAGGCAATTGGGCAATAAACATGCTCTTTCTGAAAGGCCTAACTCGATAAAAATAATAATGAAAAGGATTCAAGTGTTCCCTCCAAAAGCCAACAGCCCAATTCATTTCTATACCTGTGTATCTATCTTGTCTCTCTGGTCTCTTCTCCTGAGAGTAAAGAAATGAATTGTGATGATATGAGAAGATGCAGCACTCTCACTTCTGCTATCTCACTGAAGAAACTGGCTGTTTGGGTTCTCTATCCAATTTTCCAGAGCATAAATCTTGAGAAACAAAGGTTAACTGTTGCTTTGGAGGGCATCTTGATCTTTACATCTCCCAAAAGAAATAGTGTAGAAAAATATTTAGCGACATGAGACTCTATCCGCTCTCCTAACCTTTAAAAGCTTTTGAACAGCCAAAATTATAGGGTGAGACCAAATAAAATTTAGACAAAGTATACATACTGCCTCCAATTAGAAGCAATTTATACAATTTAACCTCATGAGACTGTAAGTGGTATCTAAAGACAGGAATATTGAAAACCTGGAATGTTTGAAGTTACTATCAGTAGAATCCTTAGGACTGGCAGTGTGTAGCACTTTTAATAACTCAAAGCATTTTACATTGTCTCAACTGTAGTATCTTCTCAACAACTCTATGCCATTCATGTCCTTCACCCCTTCCTCCCTTTTGAACAATGAGGACACTTGGGGCAGGGAACAACAAAAACTTTCTGCAAGAAAGGATGAATCTGGAGTTGTGAGGCTGAAACTCAAGAATTCCTGGTCCCATCCTATATTCAGAAGTTTTCATTTCAAAGACACTTTAAAATAAAGCAAAATGCTGCAATCTAAGTCCGTCTAAATGCAGTGGACTTCTCCATTTCCCATCCTCCCCTCCAAAGGCACTACTATTTATATATAAAGTCTTTGTGAACCACAGAACAGTGAAGCCATCTTTCTCTTCTGCCTTGTCACTTCCCTTTTGATAGCTATGGCTGGTTGCAGCCTGAAGGACAACTCCAGCATTACAACTACTTTTTAAAACAAAGTATCTTTTCTTTTCCACATTCATGTGTAAGAGGATATGTCTTTTTTTTTATTTGAAAAACAAAAGATGTCAGAAAAAATCATTTTACTTCTTACAAATAAGTGATCATGGGTTGTCCCTGATCTTTTTCTTCTTTCTGTGTTCCACCTTTACAATGCAAAAACAAAAAAGCTCTAAACTGTATGCAGCAAATGTAAGCCAAGCAAGAAATCTGGGATTATAACCATCCCACCTCGTACCCATTGCGGCTGAGAATTCACTCCTGCTAAGAACTGTCATGACAGTAGCAGAAGTGAACAGTTCTCTCTTCCCTCTTCTCTGCGACCAAGTAATAAATCTCTGCTAAAGCAAGTACAAGAGCATGGTCCTTGATCTGTCCATTGCCACATTAGCCTGCAAAGCAACCTAAATTACATTTCCCAGCCCTGCCCACTGGGATTTCTTGTTATTTCCAGCTTTGGAGGATCCCTGAACCAAGACCATTATCTTACGCGTGTTGAGAAGGACCAGGCACTGTGTTGCCAGGGAGCCTCCCTATTTGTTCTCCTTTGTTATCAAACTATATAAAACATATCCCTTTTCCACAGGGCCTCCATTTGGTTCATTCTACTCTGCCGATTGTGCTGAAGCTCCAGATAACAAAATCACACTACTTTTCATTTGTAGGTCCCTCCTTTCATGTCTTCCTCAACACAGGTACTTGGGGGGCCTTTGTGTAGCCCCCTATAAGGATCATCTTGCCCTTAATGAAAAGCTAATAGGAAAGCTCTGGCTCTGTCTAATGTTCTGTCATTTCCCTGTCCCATAATGATTTCAATATGATCCTCTTGCCACAATCTGAGTGCACTGTCCCCTCCTATTTGTCACACTTCTGAGTGGCCCAGAAGGAAGCTGTTTATTCCAGTCAGCCACCATGATCAGAAGAAAACTTGCCAAGCCACACACGAGAGGTGTGGTGACTGCTCCAGCCAGTGATCTATCCCAATACAAGCCCTATGATTGGAACATTTGTCTTATATTCTTCATCCCTTAAATAGGACATGTTAGCTAAAAGGGCTTCCAACAGACATAGTGAAAATTTACAAACATTTTACCATATAGTATTATAGTTGTATACAGATCACAGTTTAAATAGAGACAGCAGTGGGATAGAGAGCTCTGAGGAAGGCTTCATGACGCAAGCCCATTCAAAAACTAGGAAACAATACTGTTGGAGTTGGTTTCCCTATATTTCGTTAATTTCCAAAGTACTAAGTGCTATCTAGTCTTATTGCTTGTACTTTCTACTAATTCATTAATCTATAATCATGAATGGGATGAGGTGGGAGGTGGATGAATAAGCTGACTTTCAAACCAATGAAAAAATATTATGAGTACTTTTAATTAATTCTACATTTCCACTGAGAGAGTGTTTCTATTATTAAAGGTCAGGCTTAATTTCCACCATTCCTTTTTTATTAGGTTTGTAGTTCTCATTATCATTCATGAATTTTCTGCTTGTACTTCTGTGCTGCATGATTTCAATCTTCTCCATCCCATGAATGGGAGAAAAGTAATGCTTGATTTAAACACAGACTTGAGTTACATTTTTAGAATACTACTTGCTTAAAAGAAATTTTCAGAACACAGTCTAGAAAACAAAGAGTGGATCATATACAAACATAAAACCCAAAAAATCTTTCCTCTACCCCACTCCCCAAATAAACCAAGGCAAAAAACAAAGAAAAACCATGAATTGCCCAGATTTAGCTGCTTTCTTATCAAAGGGAAAAGGGGCAGTTAATAATCTTGTATGGAGAATATATGCCAGAAAGCAGCATTGGCCTCCAGATGCAACTAGTCCTTTTATCCAGAGAAATATCAGTGGCTGAGTGGTGATAAGTATTGTGACTGCAGTTAAAATTCAACGGTCTGTTAGGGTGATGTATCAGGTTTGCTCCATGGCTTCAAAAAGGACTTAGAACCAGGCCTTTAAAAGGCTTATATGGCTGCTTCCTTTTGGTAAGACCCCTTAGTTTTATATGGGGCTAGAAATAAAGCCAGCCAACTTTCTGTACAAGAAGACAGAAAGTGTTGGTACATTGTTCATAGGAACTATAGGAAAGCTTTCTATTTGCCCTTTTGTATGAACCTGTGACAGTCACTTAACATATTTCATAGTCAAATACAGACATAAAAATAACCCCTTAACTCTTCTTGGCTTTGGCCTTATTTCCTGGCAGGCTTTCCTGCCAGAGGAACTGTGAGCCACCAGTGAAGTCAGGGGTGTTGTTTCATATACAGTACCTATCTTAATGAAATAACCCATGACTGAGAGGGAAAAAAATCTTCTCTTTCACAGATTGCAAAAGGGTAACATTGCTTTCTCTTAATGCACAGAATTTGGTAAAAGATTTCTATACAAGATTTATAAAATGCTCTAAAAAACTTGTCATCTAATTGTGCTTAGTCAAAACAATGTAATGCTTCGGTAAGTAAATTACTGTTTTAACTGGAGCACTGGGATTTTATTTATGATTGATTTCATATATAACTCTATATTATAAAACTCTGAAACCTGAATGGGGTCTATTACTCTGTATGTGTATTTGGAACCTATTAAGAAACTATATCTAAGTCATCTAAATCAGAATAGTTGACATATATGACCTCTCTATTAAATAGAACTTTTTGCTTACATTTTCAGCAAAGTCAGAAGCCTTTTACACCCCTCACAGTAAGTTTAAGGCTTGCCCACTCAACCACTCATTTTGGAATGTACAATTAAAAATTTTATAACAGCTAATGTTCTTGTTATCCTTGGCCCTTCTATGAATACTTTCTATGACTGCATCTTTATGACCTTCTAAAAATCCCCTGGGTTTCAGGTGACTTTTACTGCTGCTCAGACCCTGAATAACCACCACAAGGCTTAAGGGACATCACTCACTCCAAACAGTCATGTGGGGTGAAGTAACAGAATTATTTACAGACACAGTCGGTCTTGCTTTGGTTCACACCACATGTCTATGTGAAACCTAAGGGCTAGGAGATGGCTATGTCCCTTGGTTTACCCGGTTGACGATGTAGCTCTTGACATTGGGAATCGGACGCACATCATTCTGGTGCTTGCGGCGCTCTATGAAACAGGCCAGGCGAGAGGTGTCCAGGGGGATCTTGGAGTAGCTGCCATTGTGGGGCTGGAGCCATGGGTGCTGCAGGCAAGTGGCTGCCGTAGGCCGTCTGCGGAAGTCTTCCTGTAAGATCACATTGATGAAGTCCCTGGCGGCATTGCTCACACCACAGAAGTATTCATGAGGGAAGCTGAAATCCACCCTGCATACATTGATGCATGTCTCCTCTTTGCTTTCATCCAGAAAGGGTGAGACCCCGCTCAGCATGACATAGGTCAGAACCCCAATGCTCCAAATGTCTGTGCCCAGGGAGACGGGGATGCCTTGGATCACTTCAGGGGCCGCAAACTCGGGGTTCCCCAGCAGGTGGTGGATGTGGAAGTGGCCTGAGATCTGGACAGCATCTTCTAAGTCAATGAGCTTCACTCGAGGCACTGGGATCCGAAGGTCGATGAGTAGATTTTCAGGCTACAGGGGGGGCAGGGAAAAGAGAAGCAAGTTGTGTGTTCTGACACCAGTAGGACTCTTAGCGAAAATATGCTTCTGCTATTCATTCACGAAGCCTATAGCACACTGACGATGCCTTGGACCAGGGCACAGATGACCATGTGCAGCGGGTGTGGACTTGTTAAACTCTGAGTGTGGGCTGCCCTTTGAAGAAGTGGCTGGGCATTGACAATTTCAGGGGGAGGGGTTTTTGTTTTGTTTTTGGTGCTGGGGGTTGAACCCAGGGCCACATGCATGCTAAGCACTAAGGTGCATATCTAAACCCAAATCTCCTACCTTAACTACCCTTGCTACAGAGGATTCTTTTGGAGCAGTGCAAGGAGAACACTTATAGGTTTCTTTCTATAAAATTAAAACAGGTGGTTATAGCTCCCCAGCCATCTCTTGTCCCTGGTCTCACTGGGCCTCTGGTGTGTCCTCACTCCTGTCTTTATTAACAAAGCACTTAAAGTGTGTGGAAATTTAGTTTCTGTTTATGTGGATTTCACCTAATCTAAGTAAGTGAAATGCAGTTTGTGTTCCTTGAGGGTAGTGACCAATAGTTGGGATCCAACCATTCTGTTGCCAGGGCATTTCTTTCTCACTACCTTTATGTCCAAGTGTGCAACCCTACAGTTGTGAAGGTACTGCAGAGCTTCCATGATGTCTCGGATGTAGAAAGCTACTTTTTCCTCCATCAGCTCATCATGATTCATAAGGTAGTCTAAGAGCCGACCATCATCCATCCTGAAAATGGAGAGGAAAGAGAAAACAAAGTTTCTGTGACATTTTTAGGTCTCTAAAATCTCTCTTAGAAGTCAATACTGTAACACATGCATACCTTAGAACTCTAACAAAGTTAGTTTAGTGTTCAGAACTAAAGTTACCAATGTGGTAAGTGAAAGAAATGCATACAACCTTGTTTCAGAATCATGTTATCATTCTAAAACACATTCTGAGTCCACGGAATGTATGATACAAAGGGTGAACCTGATGTAAACTGTGGACACAGGGCTGTCACACATGCACCATCTTGTGGGGCTGCATACATGGGGGGGTAGGTGGCAAAGGAAAGGTCTCTATAATTTCCTCTTAATGTTTTAAAATTTTATGTAGGGCCCGGCGGGATGGCTCAGTGGTCTAAAGTGCCTGCTTGGGAAAGCTTGGGCAGCTTCAGGGACCACGGTTCGATCCCTGGCACCACATGCTGCACCAGCCCTGCCCTTGGGGCGAGCTGAGCTGGCCATAAAAAAAATAAATAAATAAAATTTTATGTAAAATTGCTCTAAAAGGGAATTAGTTTTTTTTTTTTTTTTTTTTTTTTTTAATTGTTCACAAGAAAAAGTTCTGATATCCCTTTAAAGGGCTAGATTACAAAATGAAGATACTCTTCACCAAGAAAAATGTCAGGAACATTAGAATTAACCAGATGCAGTGCTAATAAGCTCTCCCATATATATTTTGCAAATACTTTTCTTTTTTGATATCAGCCTCTTACATAGTAGGCAGGGGCTCTACCACCAGCCTACATCTCTTGTTCTTACAAATTAAACAAATCAGAAAATAGTGATTATTTAGAAAGTAAGAGGGGTTCACCCCCCCAACCTTAAGGGATTAAACTCAGGACCTTGCATTTGCCAGGCAGGCACTTATGTCACTGAGTTATATCTCTGGCCCTAATAGTGTTTGTTGTTGTTTTAGAAAATGTTAAGGAATTCCTTAACAAAGGAGAGTAGCAAAAATAAGAAAGGACTCCAGAGAGTGAGGGGGCTTGCTCAGAGGAAGGGGATTAGGTGGGCCTGCCCACAAAGGCAGTAGGCCAGCTTTTAAGGGTCAGTTTGTGGACTGGGTCTGGCTGATCATTATTTCAGTCCTGGTTTCATAGATCTGGAACCCTTATGGCTGGGCTGAGTCCATGCCGGATTAAGAATTGTCTCTGTTCATGGAAATTTAGTTATGTGGAGCTCAGTTTTTTGGAATCCTGATCACAGGTTTAGGACAAGGGCAGGAGGCTCCCAGGTGTGGCAGCATGTCCCTGTGAATCGCTCGGTGTGCGCAGTCACAGGGGTATGATTGTATAAACTCCGGCCAATCCATCCAGTTGTGCCAGCTTTTAGGCAGATGCCCCCTAATGACTAATACATCTTTATGCACATCTGAGAAAGAATTTGATCTGAAACTTTACACTAACCAAAGACACAAAATGAAGGTCAAACTTTGCTCTCTTTTTAATTGTCTATTGGGCAATTGTAACCCAAATGAAGAATTGTGGTTTTGAGCAAAAATGGCCTTTAAGTCCCTTATTGTCCTGGAAGAAAACACAAATGGTACATTTAATGAGCAGAGCTCAGGATTCTAATTTTCCCTCAACCCTGCAGTGGTCTCCACCCCATCATAATTGCCATTCCTCCATGAAGCACCTTAATCACCTTAATCTCAAGGAGGAATAGCACAAAACTCTCTTTGCTGTGTGTGTGTGTGAGTACCAGGAACTGAACTCAGCACTTGCCAGGTGTTCATGTTGCTAAAATATCTCCCTGGCCCTCTCCTTTGTTTTTAATCTTATTATTTTACTCTATGATTGTACTTTTCTTGAGAGTGTTGAAGACCAAATAGGCAATTAAAATGAACTTCTCATTATTAAACTCAGTCAAGGCTCCTCAGGATGAGGTCAGTGATGAACCTTTTGGCTTCCTCAGTTTTTTCTTCTATCAGTTGTTTCATCATCCAGGATGGGGTAGGAATGGGAAGGGTAGAGCAGAAGGGAGCAGTGCTGGTCCTGGTAAATGTGCCCTGGAGAACTTCTGAGAGCACTGAAAACAGAAGCTCACGGTAACACTGCTCCAGACCCAGAGTCTTAGCCAAATTCAAGCTAGGGGTTTTGCATAATGGAGATGTCCACAGCCCACCCTAGACTAGCAGAATATCAGAAAAACTCCACCAGCAATTCTGATAACCACCAAAGCAAGACCACGGCTGCAGTGCTGCTAAGATTCAATAGTTCACCTCAGGTCCTTGCTCCCTATGCATCTTTTCTGCACGCCAAGTCTAACCTAGCGGCATCTGTGTTCTCATAGTGTTGTAGACAGCTGAATTAGATAGAAATATTATAGGCAGTCAGACAGGGCCAGGCCTTCAAGGAGATACGATGGAAGACAGGGCGACTTTACAGCTTTAGAAGAGGCAAACATCCCTGCTGTGGGCCAGACCTCAAGACAAAAGAAAAAGCAAACATAGCCCACATACTTCTCTAGGAAAGTGCATCAGTGATAGATATTCTAAATAGGTATCAATCACCTTAAAAGAGCCTAAATGAGTCAGTAACCCAACCCTCAACAGGAAGAGACCCTGTTCTGTATTGAAGCCTGCTTGCTATGTGACTCAATTCCCCACTCGGTATTGGCTTTAATCAAGTTTACCTGAGCAATGGTGCTTGTAACCTCATTGGTTGTCCATAGTTTTGTCCCACCTCATGCCCACCTAAGTGAGTTTCCATCGTTTCCACCTTAGACACACCCCACCATATGGTTCTGCACTATAAACATCCGTGGAAGAGACAGCTTCCAGGAGACACCCACTCAAGACCCCCTCCTGTCCCTCTCTTGGATAGGAGCTTTCTTTCCCTCAATAAAATATGTTCTGCTCATTACCCCCATTTTTTCCTAAAATTCATTCTTCAGTTTTAGATAACATTAACTCGGCCCAGGTACTTTTCAGGTTGGGCGATCAGTTTTCCCTACATCATTTGGAGGTTCCCTATTGGAGGTCATCCACCCCAGATCCGTTTTTTCTTCCTGAATCAACAGCAACCTGTATTAATGCTGGTTTCTTGCCTAGCGTTGCCATGCTCTTCAGAAATCATCCATGTATCTCTTGATCTTCCTCATTCATCAGCTATCTCCTCCAGGAAAAGAACTGTATATTTTCATGCATTCTCTAGAAAATCTGGAATTCAAATACTTTGAAGATCAAGTTCCTCCTTAGGAGCATTCCTTGGGTAGCGAACTGGAGCTGCTGCCACCACAGTGGATGGATGTACAACACCCTCCCCAATTCCCTTTGTACTCCACATCTGTCATCATCCCACTGTTGGTAAGTTCTTCCTAAACTGCCCAAGCCAAGAGTCCACAAGAGAAAGGAAATGAACACCAGAGAGAGAAATGGGTGCAAATGTATAGTTAGACAAGAGAAATCAGTTCTGGTGTACTGAACAGTAGGGTGATTATATTTCAAAACAGCTAAGGAGACTATTTTCAATATCCTCACCACAAAGAAATGGTAAATGAAGTGCTGGGTATGCTAGTTACCTTGATTTGATCATTATTCAATGGTATGCATGTACTGAAACATCACATTTTCTCTTATAAATATTATACCATTATGTGTCAATCAAAAAGTGAAACTAGAAAAAAAGGTAATTGGACTGAGAAACATGTGGGTTCAAGACCTGGGATCTTTGTGTCCTAGTTTTAAAGATCTAGCTTGAAGGTCCTTCTTCTTGCTTTTCTAATATATAAGGTGAGAATAATAGCCATATAAGATGGGAAGGTTTATGCTATATGTAGCACTTTGCAAACTAGAAGGCTGTGTAGAAAATGTAACCATCCTTGTTACTTGTGGTCAATATACAGCCCAAACAGACAGAGACCAGGCCAGAGAGACAACGCTTATACTCACAGTTCCAAGATGAGTATGTAGGATGTGGGGGACTCGTAGGTGTCATGCAGAGTGACGTACTGGGGGTGCTGAAGGTGCTGAAGCAGGGCAGCCTCATGGGCAGCCTGCTCCTTCTTCTTCATTTTCTTGCTTACAAATTTCACAGCAACATCTTTCCGGGTAGCTTTGTGAATGCATTTTTTCACTATAGAGAAACGGCCCCTGGAAAACAAAAGGGAGAGAGAATTTTCCAGGATTTCTCAACTAGGTACCATTTATCCAGGGATATGTCAAGTCTTGTGTAAAGAATTCAGATGGTAACATAAGTTAAGCAGCCCTAATCCAAAGTATGAAACCTGAAATGCTTCAAAATCTGAAACTTTTGAGTATTGACATATGACAAGTAGAAATTCTATGCCTGATCTCATCCAATGAGCCACAGTCAAAATAACATCCCCTTTGAGATATGTGGATTAGTTATGGATAAGACATAAATGAATTCTGTATCTCATTATATATACTAATATTCCAAAATTTTTAAAAATCCAAATGCAAAACACTTGTAGTTTCAAGCATTTTGTATAAAGGATAGGAACATTTTCCTATATTTTTAAATTACAAAATTACTATTCAGAAAACCCATTTTTCTTACTTAGCACTGTAAGTCTTTGAGGTGCAAAAAGGCGACTAATATCAGTTTTTAACTAGTAAATTTTTGTTTGTTTGAGACAGGATCTCCTTATGTTGCTCAGGTTGATTGTGAACTCATTATGTAACCCAGGTTGGCCTTAAACTCCTGATGATATTCTTGCCTCAGCCTCTGGAGAGAAGGGATGACAGGCCTGTGTCACCACATCCAGATAGGCAATATACTTTGAACACCAAACGCTAGTTATTTTCTTGGTTGTCCTCCAACCCCAGTACTGGTTTGTTTGTTTTGTTTGTTTGAAATAGGATCTTGCTATGCAAACCAGGCTGGCCTCTAACCCACCATACAACTCTTACTGGCCTCAAACTCATGGCTGTCCTCTTGCCTTAGCCTCCTCAGTGGTGGGATTACAGGCATGCACCACCATGTCCAATTTTAGTATAGGGCTTGAACCCAGGGCTCATACACACTAGGTAAGTACACCAGCAGTCCTTTGGGGTTTTTTTCTAAGCATAATATATACAACAATAACTAATATTCAAGAATGGAAGATTCTATTTGATATTTTTAAAGAACATTTTTAAAGAAGCAAAATTTTCAACAACTTGCGTTTGGTGTTCAAAGTTATATTGCCTATCTGGATGTGGTGACACAGGCCTGTCATCCCTTCTCTCCAGAGGTTGAGGCAAGAATATCACCAGGAGTTTGAGGCCAACTTGGCTTATATAATGAGTTCACAATCAACCTGAACAACATAGGGAGAACCTGTCTCAAACAAACAAACAAAAATGTACATTAAGGAAAATTTCTAATATAGATATAAAAGTAAAGGGCACAGTTTCCTATGCCCCCAGCTTCAAGAATCAAGATTTTACCAATTTTGTTTCTTTTGTTCCTTCTCAAACTCCTGTTCTTGTTTTTTTATTATTTTCTGGAATACTGTAAGCAAAACCTAAATATCATGTCTTTTAACTCACAAATACTTTACTTTATATTTCTAGCAGACATTTAAAACTGTCTAACCTCCTAGCCAGTGTCACACCTATAAGAAGAGAACACTTCCCACATGCAGGTGTAGCCTCACAGAAGGGAAGGTGGCTGGGCAATCCAGCATAGGGGCCCCAGCCCCTAACTGCAGCAGGAAACGGGAGGCAGGTGAGGAGGAGTCAGGCAGCTCCCTGCCCTGCAGGCGGCTGCTTCCCACCCACATAGGGCAAGCTGGCAGTCGGTGGCATTCCCAGGACACTTGCTCCACTGGGAAGTCAGCGAATATTGTGTTTTTAAAGAAATAATTCCTTCTTCTCCCCCTCCCCCATTTTCCCTCTTGGAAGTTCTGTGATTCAGTTATTGGACCCTCTCCTCCCATTCTTTAACTCTTCTTAGTCTATTTTTCCATCTCCTTCCCTTGTAGCTCTGATTTTTGGAAAATGTTTTCATCTCTGTCTCTCTGCCCTTATCTGAAAGTTTCATTTCCAACAACTCATGATTGTTTTCCGAATATTTGTGTCATATTATGTGCTTATTTGATAATTTTAAATATTATTGTAAGGATATTAATCAGAGTTTTTAGAAGTTTTTATGTATAGTTTCATTTTTAAAAAAAATATATATCTTTCAGAAGGAGTCAATACAAATGATATAAAAAGAATATAGGTAGAAGTGATAGCAAAAAACTTCACAAATATGGGGAAACAATTTGACATTCAGAGAACTGAAGCATATAGAACTCCAAAAACATCAACCCAATTAAAACCACACCAGACATACAATAATCAAGATCCCAGAAATTCAGCACAGGAACAGTATACTAAAAGGCCCTAGAGAAAAGAAACAGGACAAGTTCAATCCCCAGTACCGGAAAAAAAAAAAAAAAAAAGAAAAGAAACAGGACACATTTAAAGGAAAACCCATCTGAATAATGGCAGGTTTTTTTTTTTATAAACCATCAAGTCAAGAAGAACATGGAGCAAAGTACTACAAGTCCTACAAGAAAACAAATACCAACCCAGACTAATATTCCCTGCAAAACTATCTTTCAAGTATAATGGAGAAGTGAAATACTTCCAGGACAAAGAACTAAAAATTTCATGATGACAAAGCCAACCTTGCACAGTTTACTAAAAGATATTCTAGGGAGGCATCAAAATGACCACAACTTGATTAAGGAGAATGGGAAGAACCCATCAAATAGGGCAAACAATTAAACACAGGAGAAAAAGAGGTATACAACAGCAGTCTTTCAACTATTGTTTTGTATACAGCAGTAAAATATTTCTATCAGCATATTCTACAAATGGACTTCTCCTGTACCCTATGGGTCATGATTCTGTCTGGGTCTACAGGGTCAATAGCAAGGAAATAGCAGTAGCTCAGTCACACAAGTGTCACCTGGCTACCAGTAAGTGTCATGGACTCTGTTCATGTCCACAACATACTAGAACTTTGTGCAATGTCCTATCCCTAAACTGTTAGAGGTTCTGGTCATATGTTTCTCATTCCAGTATTTATGTTATGTTTTATTCTGTTTTTTAAAGTTTTTTTAATTAATTTATTTTTTTCTTGTTTCAGAATCTTTATTTGTTTATTCAATTATTTTTATGGCCGGCTCAGCCCACCCCGAGGGCAGGGCCGGCGCAGCATGTGGTGCCGGGGATCGAACCACGGTCCCTGAAGCCGCCCCAGCTTTTCCAAGCAGGCGCTTTAGACCACTGAGCCATCCCGCCAGGCCCCATTATGTTTTATTCTTAGTAATTCTTTACTACTATAGAAACTTTTTCTTAGTTGATATTTTGTAAAATATTAACCTATTCAAATGCTATATAAGTACTCTGAGTTGATTATAGATCATATGATACACAGCATTCTGGCTTCTAAGTTGGACTCACAATTTGATTTGAATTTTGCAATATTGTTGTGAAATATTTAATTTAATTGTAAATTAATATTTAATTAATTTTCTGAATATTGTTTACTTTTTTTAAAAAAATTATGGTTGTCTCAGCCAGCCCTGGGGGTGGGGCTGGCACAGCATGTGGTACTGGCAATCGAACTGTGGTCCCTGAAGTTGCCTAAGCTTGCCTAAACGGGTGCTTTAGACCACTGAACCATCTTGCCGGCCCATACTTTTTGTTTTATGATTCACACTGTATCTTTGACTTACAATCTACTTATAAGACATGGTATGATATTTTCTGCTAGCTAGAAACTTTAAAAAGAAAAAAATATATCTGTATACACAAGAGAGTTAGGATATACAGCTACTTTCTCTAGGTTTATTGAGAATTAAAATTTGTACTAATATTGTTTAGACAAGATATCAGGTCTGCCCCTTGTCCTCTGAATAACTACTATGAAGACAACATTATGAATTATATTAATTATTGTAACCATCCTACTAACTTGCTTTGAAACTGTTTCATTGTTATTTTATCTCTTTTTCTCATTAAAATGAATTAAAAACAAAACAAAACAAACTGTCCAAAAAAAAAAAAAAAAAAGAAACAACAAAAATTTTTCAAGTGTCAGGTCCCAAGTTTGATCTCTGAAACCAGAATAAATAAAATAAAATAAATTAAGGAAAAAAATCTTTCATTTTGGAATTTTCTGCTGGTGTTCAGTACTTCTTAGTTGTGACTCATTTATTTCACCTTCACTCCTGAATGATATGTTTGCTAGGGTTAGAATGTTCATTGGACCTTTTCTCTGTGCACTTTAGAGATGTTGGTTCTATTGCCTTCTGCCCTGCTGGGTTCTGATGAGAAGTCTGTACTACTGAAGTCATGGCTCCTCCTAATGTAAAGTCTCCCCCACCCCACCCTTCTTGCTACCTTTAAGATTTTCTTTCTTTCTTCTTTCTTTCTTTCTTTCTTTCTTTCTTTCTTTCTTTCTTTCTTTCTTTCTTTCTTTCATTCTTTCCTTCTTTCTTGTTTTCTTTCTTTTGTATTTTAGTACAGATTCTACAGGGTCTCACTACATAGCACAAATTGGACTAATAGTGATCCTCCCGTTTTCCACATCCCAAACCCTGGGGTTACAGGTGTGTGCTACCATGCCAAGCATTTTTCTTCATCTTAGTTTTCAGCACTTTGTTTATGTGTCTGGGCATGCTTCTGTTTGAGTTTACCTTCATTAGGATTTACAGGGCTTTGCAAATCTGTGTCTTTTATCACATTTGGGGACACTCTATGCCACTGTTTCCTCACAAATTTTTCTGTTCCAAGCATTTTCTCCTCTCTTTCAAGGGTTGCAATGACATAAATGTTAGACATTTTGACATCTTCCCACAGTTCCCTCTGTAATTGCATTCAATATTTAAAAATTATTTTTTCCTCCTCCTCCTCTTCTGCTTCATCTTTTCTTCCTTCTTTTCCTTCTCCTTCTCCTTTTTCTCCTCCTCCTCTTCTTCCTCCTCTTCCTTTTTAGCATCACCATGCAGTTCAGACCAGTCTAAACTGGGAATCAGCAGTGACCCTCTTGCCTCAGACTCTTGCCCAAACCTTCTGAGTTCTGGGATCATAGGTGTGTGCTATGCCTGGCACTCTATTTTTCAGAGGGGATAATCTCTATCTTCCATTACACTGACTACTAAAATCTCAGTTTCACTATTGGGCCCACTGAGTGAATTTGACAATTTCAAATACTGTATTTTTATTTATATAATTAAAAAAAATTTTTTTACTTCTCTGCCAATGACACCTACTTTTCCATTCCTTTTGAAGAGTATTCACCTCCCCCTTAAGAAAAGTAGTTAGAGCCGGGTGTGGTGGCGCACACCTGTAATCCCAGCACTCGGGAGGCTGAGGCAGGAGGATCGATGTGAGTTCGAGACCAGCCTGGACTACAAAAGTAAGCTCAAGACCAGCTTGAACTGCATAGCGAGACCCTGTCTCAAAAAGACAAAAAACAAAAATACAAAAAACAAGAAGAAAAGTAGAGTGGTTGCTTTAAGTTATGACCATTCTAACAGTTGAATCATCAATGCTGGTACTTGTTATCTGGTTGTTTTCCCCTGGGGATTTTTTTTTTAAAATATCTTCTTGAGTTTTGTTATGTTGTTTATTGTAGATTGTAGCCTGAACATTGAAAGCTCCTGTGGCAGGTGGGGCACAGGCATCTGTTTTTACCATCTCCTGAGACAGTGCCTTCTCAGACATTGGAAAATGACAACTGGAGAAAAAAAGAAGGAGAAATGTGGATCCCTGGGACTTGGGAAGGGCCTGAAGGGAAAACACCCTGTAGAGAAACTGACTCTCTGAAATGGTAGCAATGAAAGTAACAAAGCAGGGGCCCGGCAGGATGGCTCAGTGGTCTAAAGTGCCTGCAGGCGGCTGCAGGGACTGCGGTTCGATCCCAGGTACCGCATGCTGCGCCAGCCCTGCTTTGAGCCAGCCATAAAAATAAATAAATAAAAAAACAAAAGTTCTGAAACAAGAAAAAATAAAATAAAATAAAATAAAAATTAAAATTAAAAAAAGAGAAAGTAACAAAGCAGAAAAATGAGTCTCTAGGAAAAAAAATCAGTAAAAATACCATAATTAAAGAGATGATGACCATAATGAAGGACATGATTAGTGGATCTACAGTAAATATAGGTTAAAAAAAAGAAGAGCTTAGGAAAGTGACAGGAACCATGAATATGCAACATAGGAAAGAACTGGATTCCATGAAACAGATTCGAATATCTAGGAGATTAAAAATTCCATTGAAAGGATAAGCAGCAGAATTAATCAATGTACAAACAGAATATCAGAAGACAGGTTGGCAGTTAGTAATCATCAAATAAAAGACTTCTTTAAAATAGCAAGAGGGCCCAGCAGGATGGCTCAGTGGTCTCAAGCGCCTGCTTGGGAAAGCTTGGGCGGCTTCCAGGGACCGCAGTTCGATCCCCAGCACTACATGCTGCGCCAGCCCTGCCCTCGGGGCAAACTGAGCTGGCCATAAAAATGAGTAAATAAAAAAACAAAGGTTCTGAAACAAGAAAAAAATAAATAAAATTTAAAAAATTAAAAAATAAAATAAAATAGCAAGAGATCATGAAAAATCAATCCAAAAGCTGCTAGATGAAGCAAGAAGAATAATATAACATTGATAGGGATAAATTAAAAAAAAAAAAAAACCTCAGAAGACAGCACAAAAGACACAAAAAAACCTATTCACAGAAATAGTGGCAGAAAACTTTACAAGCACAGAAGAACTTGACATACAAATAAGTAAAGCATACTAAACTCCTAATTCACCGTGTTCAGAAAAAAAATCTACACAAAGACATATGATAGTCCAGATTCCAGAAATTCAATACAAGACTATTAGAAGCTGTTATAAAAAAGGAACAAGTCACCTATAAAGAAAAGCTCATCAAAATTTTTCAACATAAACTCTTAAGTCAGGGAGCTTGGAAAGGATATACTTCAAACTCTAAAAGAAAACAACTTCCAACCAAGATTAACAAAACCTGCAAAACTATCTTTTAAAAACGATAGAGAAATAATGTACTTCCATGATAAAGGACACCTGAAGAAATTCATAATCACTAGACCAGCAAAAAGTTCTTAAGGACATTCTGGAAAGAGACAGTGAAGATTACAATTCCAGAAATTCCAGGAGAATGAATCCACCAGGCAAGGGAAGCAATTAAACAGAAGGGAAAGAAAGCCAACTAACAAAAGAAAAATCAAATGACAAAGATAATTCAATATATAATTGTCATAACCATCATTGTGAATGGTCTCAATTCACCCTATCTAAAATGAACATCTGAAATGAATACACACTTTTCAGATAAAGAAATAGAAACAACAAATAAATATATGAAAAAATGCTCATTATCACTGACCATTTGAGAAACACAAATTAAAACAATGCTAAGATTTCATCTCACTCCAGCAAGAATGGCTATTATCAAGAAATCAACCAGTAAAAAATGTCAGCAAGGTTGTGGGGAAAAAAAAAAAAAAAAACCTTCTTCACTGTTGGTAGAAGTGTAAACTGGTACAACCACTGTGGAAATCAGTATTAAGATTCCGAAAAAAACTAAAACTAGAAGTTGCATTTGATCCAGCTGTTGTTCTTCTAGGCATCTTCCCAAAAGAGTTAAAGTCATTATATGACTGAGATATATCCATGCCCATGCTTACACTAGCCCAATTTATACTAGCTAAAGCTTAGAAACAACCCAGGATAAAGAAAATACGATAATTATTTAGAGGAGTATTATTCTGCCACAAAGAAGGATAAACTTGAATCATTTGTAGGTAAATGGACGTACTCCAACACCATAATTTAAAGTAAAATAATTAAGACACATAAGAAAAGAAATATTTCAAACAGACTAACTAGATTTTGTAGTGAAACTGTAGCTAAATTAGGAAACAATAACAAAAGATATTCTTTTCTTTATTTTTGTCTTTTTGAGATAGTGTCTCACTATTTAGGCTGGCCTTCAGCTTACTGCCCATGCTAGTCTTGAACTTGCAATAATCCTCCTGCCTCAGTTTCCCAAGTGCTGAGATTACAGGCATATGCCAGCACACCCTGCCCTACAAAATGCAATTCTTTAAAAAATATCATACATAAAGCAGGTGTGGTACCTGTAATCCCAGCACTTGGAGCACTTGCGATGCTGAGGTAGGAGGATGAATGTGAGTTTGAGGGCAGTCTGGACTATGTAATGAATTCAAGTCCAGACTAAATAGCTTAGTGAGAACCTGTCTCAAAACACTAAATAAAAACAAAGTATTTCATACTTATTAAAATTTTTTCCATTATAATTTGGTCAGAGAATCAGTTGAAAGTAGAATAATGAAAATGTCAAATGTAACAAAAGGTGTTTAAAATATAACAAAAAATGTGCTTAAAAGAATTTGAGGCTGAAAATATGTAGGCTTGTAATCCTATCACTTGGGAGACAGGAGGATTGCTGTGAATTTGAGGCCAGGCTGGGCCGCATAGCAAGACCTTGTCTAAACAAACAAACAAAAAATGAAGAGGGGCTAAGGACTGACAAGAGAAGCATCCAACTTAAGTAAAAAGAACACCAGAAAACATATACAAATATTCTAGGTATTTTCTTCTTATAAAGAAAATGTATTTATAAAAGAAGAAAGGATAAAAACATGTCATTCTTCTGTGGTTATATTGCTGAGTGTTCACAGAAAACTGTTTTTACCTTCCAATCTCATTCAGCTCAGTATATGCAGAGTCAAAGTTGTCCTTCCAAGAAATGGTGGCTCCATCTGCAGCTGCATCTTTGGGAGAGAGACAGAGAATCCATTGACAACATTGAGAATCTCACAAGGGAATAAAGAGACAGTTAACAGAAGAGCTCCAGAATAACCACAAAGGGATGCTGATGCCCAAATATGGAGGCTACAGCAGTGGGAAAGTTATTTTTAAAATATCGCCCAACAGAAAATTGATAGGACACAGAGTGATACTCTAAAGTCAGATTCTGTCATCTTTACACAAAGGGAAAACTTGGGACAATCTGAAACATAGATCGCTTAAAAGTAGAAATTTGGTAGACACATCAGAAGGGAGAGTAGAAAACACTTGGAAGGGCTAGAAAAGCTGGTGAGAACCAGGAACACAGAGAAGATGAAGAAGATGGGAATCATAGTTCAAGGAAGAAGGTGAGGAAGGGCATGCTCAAGCATTCCTCAGACTCCTCCGACCTGCATAGGCCTCAGGCTGGCAGGAGCAGCTCCTGTGCCCTGGATGCTTTAACTTAGGCAGTGATCCTTTGGCCACTTTACCTTGTATGATGGCAAAGAATTATGTTGGGCACTGGTACATACATACATACATACATACATTCTCTCTCTCTCTTTCTCTCTCTCTCTCACACACACACACACACACACACACACACACACACACACACACAATGTAGGTCCACATATGTCTATGTTGTGGGAACCAATGCTGGAAAGTCACAGCAAGACACAAAGCATGCCCATCCAGGTCAGCTGAGTGAGTGGCTTGGGAAGAGGAGCTACATTAACAGGTTGGCTCTCCTGATGCTGTATTGGCCATCTCAGGCTGTCCATACCACAGCCTGGCTGCAGTAGAAGGTGGCCTACCATGTGGGGACACAGAGACCCAAAGCCATGGTTTCTCAGTGAGTTACAGGCCCATAGGAATAAGTCAAAGTCAGCAGGAGGGAAGTGACTAGGCTGGCAGAGGGGGCAGGGGCAGAGCACATGTCCTGACTCATCTGTGGAAGAGGAGTGACTCACAGTACTATGGGACTACAGACATTCTTTAATTCAAAGAGCCATGTACCTATGCTGCACAAGTACAGTGACAACCCCACCCTCCTGTCCTCAACACACACAAGCCACTTCCTAACACTACCTGAAATACTACTAGTATTAGGATATTCCTTTAGCTAGAAAATTTCTTCTCCTAAAATTCCCCTTAGATCTGAGTTAATTTTGCAATAAGCTTACATAAAAATACATCCACACTGACAAAAGAAATTCTAGGAGGCCTTGTCGGGGCATCAAATATTCATTTTGTAGGAAAATCATTCAGCCAGGTTGCTGTTCTCTTGAAGTTGGTAAGTGGGGACTATCCTGGATGCTGTGAGGAAGATGGCTGCCCATAGAGGTGCCTGGATGAGAGTGAGCTTCATTGTCCTGTCTCTACAGGGAGCATGCAGAACTGCCATGGCTCCTGACTCCCTCCACAAGTGTTCTTGGAATGACACGGGTCCTCCTGAGAATCCTGCAGTGTAGGATTAGCCAGCATGGCTAATCCTAACCTCTGTACCCTGTTCATAGAACCATTCTCCACACGCTGAAAAGTCGCTTGATTGAAGCTGCTGAGTGGTTCTAGGTCACCGTTTGCCCAGTGACCTGATGATGCCAGTGAGTTTGTGACAGTGGGGCAGGCACCTCAACCCCACTGCCTGATGGGGACTCACCATACTCTGGAAGTCGCACAAATTCTGAGGGTTCACTGGGAAGGCTGATTCCCCAAGGGTTGCTGGCACTGACTCTGAACTGATAAGGACACCCAGGACTAAGGTCTTCAATGACGAGGTAGGTGTCCAAGGTCGAAGCCACCGACTGCTGCCAGGCCTGGGAACCTAAGGCACAGTGTTGGAGGACAGGGAGAGAGACAAAGCCAAAGCCACATTGTTTGAAAGAACTTTAGCAGAAAAAAAAGGAAAATGGATAAATCTGATTTGGTGCACAGTTGTGGCATTGCTTTAGCCTCTGAAAGCCCATGGGCCAACTGTGACAGCCCAGGGTCTATACCAGACCCTGAGTGACTTCAGAACTGTTGATAGTTGTGGAAGAGGTCAGCTCAGGGGGTCTGCCCCTCTCCAGTGTATGAATCAAAAGATGTAACTCTACTGACATTATAGAGGAACATATGGCAAAGGGTCAAGTAAACTGGAGGAAATAGTGTAAATCTACAAAATGAGAGAAGGTATGTCTTTGGAAATTGAAACAAACTGGAAGTGAATACTAGGTGTATGTAACATAGTATGGTAGGTGTCTTCCTTGCAGCTCTCTCATTGAATTTGCTCATTTAAACCCACAGAAATCCGGGGAAGTATGAGCATAAAAGAAACTGAGCCTCAGAAATAGTCTGCCCGAGACAGCTTAGTTAGGGAGAGAAGCTTTAGCTTAGGGCTGCTAGGGCAGATGTGACTTCTGCGAAATGTGTCTTCCACTCAGCATTCAAGCCTCATGTCAACTCAGGAGACCCAGTGTGATGGCCTAAGATAGATGTCAAAACAAATCACTTTCTAGCCATCCAGGACCTGCACAATAAAAATTGGACCGGAGACCCAAAATACGCAGAGAACAAAGAGAAGATGAAATGTTTTGGGCTGGGGAGGAGACAAGCAAATTTCTATTTATTTGATTGCTTAATTCATAATGTGGTTCAGACATATGCTATTAACAATTAGAGCTACCTAGAAGATTCTTTTAAAAACCAATTCTCAATAACAAGATGGCAGGCTCAGCTGTTTCCAACTACTAAGGAACTACACATACTTTTAGCCTGTATATGTAACAAAATTTCAAAGCTTAAATCACAACATTTTATGTATTTGGTACAAGGTCTCACTACACAGCTCAGACTCATAGTGATCCTCCTATTTTCAGCCTTCCCAGCAATAGGATTATAGGCATGTGCCACCATGCTTGGTCTTAGTGGATGACTCACTGGGCCCAGGGGTAGGGCCAGTGTGGCATGTGTTAACAGGGATCAAACACACTGGTCCCTGCACTTGCCCAAGCAGGTGCTTGGTCCACTGAGCTATCTCACCAGCCCTAAATCACAACATTTTAAATTGTGCAGTTAAAATATACATTATATATATGTACTCTGAATTATATCTGGGGACAGAGGAGTAAAGCTCAGGTAACATTACCTCAGTTATTACTCTGGAAGAAAGACGGCAAATTAGCAATCTATAGAGAGCTTGGGTTTAGTGCTAGTTCTGCCTCTTATTGACCCCCAGTCTTTTTTTTTTTTGTCTTTTTGAGACAGGGTCTTGCTATGCAGTTAAGGCTGGCCTTGAGCTCACTTTTGTAGCCCAGGCTGGTCTCGAACTCGCACCAATCCTCCTGCCTCAGCCTCCCGAGTGCTGGGATTACAGGCGTGCGCCACCACGCCCGGCCCCGACCCCCAGTCTTGTGGTTCTATTTTAGCTCTTAGCTGCCTCATAGGCAGGCCCTGGCCAGTCCTGTCTAGTTGGGGTGAGCAGAACAGTAAAGCAAAGGCACTTTGAACCCGTCCTTGGGTTGCAATCATGTCAGAGAAGTTTAGACTTCCTTAGTGAAACCAGCTGCCCAGGCTTATAGGTTGAAAGCAACCGGAACCTGCCTAGAGGCCTCTGTGTTGAGTCGGGAGACACTATGAGGCAAAGCCTTCCAGAGATAAAGGCCTGGGGCTCTTGTCCCTGAGGGCCTCCCTGTAGGGAAGCAGAAGAGCAGGGCACTCACCTTCCTCCCTGTACTCCACGGTGTACCCTGAGATGGTACAGTTTCCTGTGCTGGCTGGTGGAAGCCAGCGGAGAATCACAGAGGTGCAGCTCCTCTCCTGTGCGATTGGACGATTGGGAGCTGCAGGAACACCTGTGGAGACAGAAGGAGAGGTCACAGCTGCCTTGTAGAAGCTGACATTTCTCACCAGGCAGAATGGCACCTTGGAAATGTGACCTAATCTAGTCTGAAATGCTTCCTATGGCATCCACAAGGTAGCACACCTTTCTCTGAGCCCAAAGGAGACTTGCGATTCACTCTGGTCTGATGTACTTTCTCAGACTAAACATTGTGTACTAGGAAGGAAGCACAGTTAAGGAACCATGCAGGAAACTGTGGTAGTTGACAGATATCTCTTAGCAAAGAGTAATGATGCATTCTCTTCCAATTGACCAAAACTTTATTTTGGAATTTTCACACAGGATCATTTCTTCCCTGGGTCTCAGGGAGCTTTGATCACTTACAATGTTTGACTAACCACTTGCTAGTGACAGAAAGCAGAAAGCAGGAATGTAGGAGGGAGAAATGAGGAGTTGCTACTAAATGGACATGGATGGAATTTCAGTTTGAGAGATGAAAAGAGTTTAGTGGATGGGTGGATGGGTGAGTGAATGAGTAGGTGGATGGATGGGTAGATGGCAGCACAGAATATGAAGGGAATTCCACTGAGCTGCTTAAAAATGGTCAGATGGTAAGTATTAGGTTGAGTTTTTTTTAATGCCTACAAATAGAATAAGGAATGAGACTATACCTTGCACTTTCACTGTTGCAGATGTGGATGTGGTCCCATGGTCATTTGTAGCTATGCAGGTGTAAATGCCACTGTCTTGGGGCATCAGGTTACAGATCTTCAGGGAGAATTCCCCAGAGTCACTAGGGACACAAAAGGATATATCTTCCAAATTATCATGAGAGGGGCTCGGCGGGATGGCTCAGTGGTCTAAAGCGCCTGCTTGGGAAGCTTGGGCGGCTTCAGGGACCGCGGTTCAATCCCCCGGCACCACATGCTGCGCCAGCCCTGCCCTCGGGGCGGGCTGAGCCGGCCATAAAAATGAGTGAATAAACAAACAAGGGTTCTGAAATAAGAAAAAAATAATAATAACTAAAATTTAAAAAAAATTATCATGAGACAATTTCCTGATGGGTAAAATCCCACAGGGTTGGCACGTGGTGTGCTCAGCTGAGAGCCTGTAGGCCCAGGGCTACCCTGTTCTGTGCCAGCCTCCACACCCTGGGAGACCACTTTGCCTCTGTATTCCCACAAACTCTTCTGTGGATAAATTTTGTAGAAATAAGGGGCAGATGAAGAAGTCACATAGGATAAGAAATAGAAGAGTAATAGAAGACTATTTCTTATGATTAGAAATATATAAAGTCCTGTACAAGCACCAATTTGTAATGTAGTCAGTGTTATCTACTACCACTAGCAACTTCTGTCCTAAATTATTTTCAGCCACACAAATCAATAATAGTACAAAAGTAGAAGACTAAAGAACGAAAATATTTAGGTATTTCAAGTCGTGCCTTAAAATAATTAAGTGAATTAAGAAAAGGTAAATTCCTTTATCTACATGCTAATTTCTCCCACTTAGCCCAGTAGGGATCCAGGAGCACCCCAAAGGAAGATCTGCCCCCAAAGGGTTAAGTAAGAATAGAGGTCAGCCCTCCCCCTTCTCACAGCTGTGACCCATTCTGCTTTCTTCATTTCTCCCATAAAGCACTGACTCTCACTCCAAGTTTCTAGGGACCACAGACTTTTTGACCTGATTGAGAGTCTCTGTTGAGAACAGTAAGAAATAGAAGTATTTTTGTCTATCCCATACACACACAGATGTTAAGTCAGTGGATGAACGTTTCTTCACTCGAGGTGTTCCTTCCCTAAGTGATTGTGTGATGCTTAGGGCTTGCTACTGTTTATCCACTGAAAACAGCAATACACAATGAAGCACATGATTAGTAGCAGTAATGCAGCAGAATGATGGGAAGATAGTGACCAAATGCTGCTCAAATGGTCTTTACTGTTCTCAAGTATGACTGCGACTTGATTTCCTATTGAAAATTTTGGAAGTTCTTTTTTTCCTCCTTTCTTACAAAATTGCTCTTAGGTCAGTTTTACATAATCTTGAAGGATGTCCAGGTTGGAGCACCATATTCCTACTGCAGCTCTGGGGCCTTCACTACCTTTCCTCACTTAGAGAGTTCTTGGGGATCCTTAAGGACAGATCATCTAATGGGGTTGCTGTGAGATAGGGACCTTGAAGGCTCATACTTGACCTGAGATATAGGAGTTTATGTTTTTCGCTGTTTTACATGGTCCAGAAGGAAGTTTTCCCAAACAGCTCTTGCTAACCTCAGATGAGGTACATGGTGCTGAGTTATATTAGCTATCTGGGCTGGGGTAGGGCGCTTGGCCAGCTGAAGCTAGCCCTCAGTCTTACAGCAAGGCTTCTTTGTCAGGGGTCTAAGCCACCTATGGTTTTCCACTCTTATTTCCTGATGAAGGCCAAGTGTTAGGTCTCAAATAGTCCCCTGGGCAGCTCTTGGGGACACTAGGAGTCCACAGAGCTACAGCCTGGAGTGAGCCCCTGGATGCTGTGTGGAGGTTGGTGCAGACCCTGGGCCATGAGCTCACCAGGAGGAGACTGTGTATGTGGCCGAGTTGTTGTCTGTGTCCAGGATGTTCTGGTCTGGACCTTTCCAGGTGATGGTGGGCTTTGGCCGTCCACAGACTTTGCACTGCAGTATCACCGTGTCCCCAAGCAAGCAGGTCACATCCACTAAGGGCACGAGGAATTCTGGGGCCACTTTATCAAATGGATACACATTTATATCATTTGTAATCCACTCAGGCTACAATAGCACTTTAAAAAGCACAGTATTCTTATCCCCACTCATATTGTACAGCAATTCAAATAAACTTCAGCCTTGCACTACTAAAACATCTGGATCACTTTGAACAGTATATTAAATGGTTATTGTATAAAAATTAGGAAATATATAAAAACAAAAGGGAAGAAAAACTTCAGATCCAGAGGTAACTACTGCGATTATATAAACATACTTCCTAACAAATTGAATCTCCTTAGGCATACTGCATGTCATAGTCTTTTTCACTGAATAGTTTATCATAACATCTTTCTTTGTCCATAAATACAGAAGTATATCACCATTGCTGACGGCCTCTACTGAGTGCTAGGAATACTGTGGTTTATTTAGCCAATTCCACATTCTCAGTTCTACCCCTTGGTAACTCACCTTCTTGGATGAAATTTGGATTTAAGATCTGAAAAACACAAAGAAACAGAAAATTGCTTGAATCCTAAGCAACTAAGTGAGGAGACTTCTGCCCTACTGAAAAAGAAAAAAAGAACCATTTAGGAGATGGAGGCTGCAGCGCCAGTGGCGCCTCACTGTGCTGCTCTACTGCCACAATTACAAATTCCTCTCCTACGCAGAGGGCACTCACTTTCCTGTCTATTGCTGTTGGCCCTACAGACTGCTGTCCCTCCGAGGTCTGCCACCTGTGGGGCAGGACCCTCCTCCCTGTCCTCAGCTGACCTTTCTCCACTCCCACACACAGGCCGGCCTCCCCTGCCAGTTAGCAGACCCTCGGTGCTGTGGCACTGCTTGTTCCCAGCTATGAAGTCTTAAAACCCAGGACTGGAGCCTTAGCAAACTGGAAGGGTCACCGAAGTGTGCTTACCTGTTGGCTTCCTTTCAAGTATCTTTCTCTTCCCTCCCCATCCCCTTCCCCAGGTAGAGGAAACTTCCTTTTGAGTAGCTGAATGCACAATTTCTCTGGCTGAAGGGGAAAAGAAATCTGTCTGTTCTTCCTGGACCCCAGGTTTCCACAGGACAATGGGAGAACACTAACTATTGTGACCTCTGTGCCACACCAGACAGCAGGCAGAGATTCAGGCTTTCTAGGACACTTGCCTGAGCCCACAGGTGATGCAAGGAGGAGCTGCTGCAGTGCCCGTGCACCCCAAGCTGCCTGCCTTTGGATGATCCAGTTCCTCCACCCAAGGGAGAACATGCTAGTTGCTCAGCCATTCTGGAAAGTTATCCCTTCTTGAGGGAGTGGGCACTTTGATACCCTACTTCCATCCCATCCTTTCTATTGCCTCTAATCAGGCCACAAACCTGGCATGGTGGAAGACACATGGACTTTGAAGCCACAGAGGCAGGGGTTACCACCCTGTTTAGTGGGATTGTTTGCTTTTTTTTTTAAGTAACACCAATTAACACCAATTTCTTCCACTATTACACAGGGATACATGTCACAAAGGTTAAATGAAATGTAGTGCTTAACACAATGCTTGATGAATAGTGAGTACTCAATACATATTCAATAAAGATTATCCAATTCAGTTATCTTCTTTCCACTAAGCAGCCTATTATTAAAGGAGCTTATCTCTTGGGGCCTAGCAGGATGGCTCAGTGGTCTAAAGCACCTGCTTAGGAAAGCTTGGGCGGCTGCAGGGACCACGGTTCAATCCCCGGCGCCACATGCTGTGCCAGCCCTACCCTCAGGGCAGGCTGAGCCGGCCATAAAAATAAATAAATAAATAAATAAACAAAAGTTCTGAAACAAGAAAAAAATAAATTAAAAAATATAAAGTAGCTTATCTCTCATAGTTCAAAATTCTTCCTTCTTTCCTAGTGAAGCCTAAGCCCTCATGTCTCTTGTGGAACAGCACACCTTCACACTCACATCCCTGCATCTTTCCCTACTGACAGGCACAATTGCTGCGTTCTTCTTTTGGAGGGGCCCAGGTGAGCCCTTTGGAATGCAGATGTTACTCCCTTTTTGGCCTCTCTCTTGCAAATAATTACTCACTTACATATCATGAAGTGGACTGTAGAAACTTGATGAGTCCAAGTTCTCGGGCTCAGTGTCTCAACTCAAGTCACTGCAGTGCTTACTCTCAAAAGGTACCTACATCACTGTACAAACCAGTGGCTCTGTTGCTAACCTGGGCAGCTTTAAAAACAAAAAGACCTCATGCCAAAGAAGTGTTCCTTTTTTTGCTTTTTATTTTATTTTTAATATCTGCTCTGTTGATGCAAAGTGGGGCCCAGGATCAATTTTGAAACCCTCTGTAGATGACTCCACATGTATCTTGACTCAAAGACTGTTGGAAATTGTGTTCTATTGAAGGAAACTAAGAGTAAACCAGCTCAGCTTACCACCTCAAGGTCTTTATGCAGCAGCCACGGTATGGGGAATGCAAAAGCATGGTGTCGTTTACTCACACCTAAGGGAATCCTTTGGACTATGGGGTGTGTGTGTGTGTGTGTGTGTGTGTGTGTGTGTGTGTGTGTAGGGGGAGTAAAAGGTGGCACCAGTTGAGCAAGCAAACCACCTATATCCCTGGTAAGCAACCTGTGATAAAAGGGCTGTGTATTCACCAGCCTCGCAGGAGAATCACGCCATACCTCTTGGTAAGGTGGGAGAATCACACTATGCTTCTAGGTAAGGAAGGAGAATCACGTCTAGTTCAGTCACTGACCAACAAAGGTGATCAACACAGGAAAGCTGAGCATATTTTCCAGCCTTGAACAGTGGCTGTCTCAGAGTGGGGGCATGAAGGGTGGTCTTGATAGGCTCTGGCCGTATACAAACTGCTAAATGATCAGGGCCCTGACTCACCAGAACTGAAATCCAAAACAACAGCTTATCTTTCCAAAGACCATTTCCTCCTTCTTCCAGCCCTCGATAAAACTTCCTTTCACCTTTCCTGCATGCACAGGGAGCCTCCAATCAGGTCCTTGTGCGTCACTGAACTTGCTCTTCAAACTCTGCCCCTACCAAAAGTCTATGAAGTCTCAGCAACCCCACCTCAGTCAGAGGATCTTCTCTGTGTCCTGCCCAATGGCAACAAAGGCCTTTTCCATCTTTTTCTTTTACTTCTGCTTCTGTGTCACGCCACTGTGCTGAAAAACCTAACAACTCTTTCTATTCAAAATATGCTGACTGAACTCATGCTCAGCACTAAGAGCTGTGTGCAGTTTTGGGGCCACAGCAACAATGAGGCACAGACCCTGCTCTCAGAATGTACAAAAGACAGGATGAAGTTTGGGCAATTTTCTTTTTTTTTCTTACTTGGGCTTTCCAGATATTCTTCAGTGCAATCAGTATGTTTTACCTTCGTTAATTCATTTTTTATTTTTTACTTTTTAAGGGAAAAAGACGCCATCAGATTGCCTGGACTACAACTCCTCTGGAGACAGGAGTCATGTGTTGCTCCCTTTTGTGCCCCAGTCTTGTCACCCAGAATCTGCATTTAATACATTTTGTGAATGAATATTTGACATTTGGCCTCATTTCAGTTTTCTTAAAAAGATAAGATTGGTTCATAAATAAAATCTCAAAATAAGACCAAAAGTTAGATAAAACAATTAGGTATGGATAAATCACTAATACTATTTGGCTATAGCCTGCTCGCAAACACAGAAGGAATGCAAACTTGGGAAGAATGATTACGAAGTAGTGCAATCCACAGCCTCTGAAAGAGGATATCGGTAGCAGCAGGCAGCACAGCCACAGCAGCAGCCACAGCGTAGGAAGTGGGCAGAGCAGCGGTTCAACCCCAGCCCAGACATAATCTCTTGCTTTGCAAGAACAAAAATTTACGATTTCTTGAAAGCAACTGGTAATATTCAATCGTATGTCCCATCTTGCATAACTGTATCTGTTAATCTAAGCAACAGATTTGATGATAACAATAGATAATATATCAACCATTGTTAATCAGCTATTCTTGTTTTGAAAATCTGTAACATATGTATTGTTGCATGTTACCCTGTTTCTGTCTTTGTTTCTGATTTTTTCCTTTTATTTTACTCTTCAAAATAAAATAAAATTATAATAAAAAATAATCTCTTGGCTTAAACAACATTCTTTTTTTTCAGGACTGGGGTTCAAATTCACGACCTTGCACTTGCCAGGAAGGCACTTGTGTCATGGAGCTATCTCCCTAGCCTTCAACCACATTCTTAAGCACTGGACTTTGGTTTTATCTGCTTGTTGGGGATGCCTTCCTGGAAGTGCTGTTTGAAGTGAAGACTCAGTTGAGCTGATGATTTACTGAGTCTGTAGCAGAAAAAATGTACCCCCCATGCCCACCCCCTACCCAGTCAATATACTTCAGTTGTTAGTTGCCCAGGTAACAGTTCCTGTTCCAGATCTGGTCACTCCTGTGCTTTAGAAACGGCTGGTCACTGTGATGCATAGCTGGTCACTATGATGCACATTGTATAACCCAATCTCCAGTTGCCAAGCTGTTCTTCCTCTGCACTTCCTTCTTGATTATCCCATGTAAGCCTTAGCCCACCAGAGATCAGGTCTGATATTTTGGGAGGGATCCCCACCAGTGCCCATTGATGTCACTAAATCTGCACCCCTAATCCTGGGTGGTGTTTTGGTATTTCTGCTCACCCTTGCAAGCTGATCTTGTCCAGGTTGCAGCACTAAGCAGGGATCAGGAGGACATGCTTTCTACCCTCAGTTGGCCATTTAGTGGGGAAGATGGAATTAAATGGCATGTTTGAGGTAGTGTTTGATGGCTATTAAGAACCAGCCTTCAATAAACACAGAGCTCCAAACTTTCTCCTATCCTACTCCTATTCAGTCAAAAGGTCTTCAGAGTAGAAGCTACTTTGACTATTGAGAGCTTGTTCAGTGGCCTGGATTTCCATTATGCAACAAGACAATGAATCCATGCTAGGAGTCTCACAGAGGAGATACCTGACAAAGGTTTGTTAACAGGTTCATATATACCTTTTTTTGAGGTGCTGGAGGTCGAACCCCACCCCCAGTTGCTAAGCAAGCACACCACTACTGCACTATGCCCCTTACTCCCTATTATAAAATTTAAGTAGGGCTTCAAATTCTGTACAGTGGCAGTACTTCTGAAAGAACACGCCAAACTGCTATTTAAATAATTTGCCTTATTCCTCTTGTCACTTTTAACCCCAACTAGGTTACATATATTGTCAAGTGAATGTACAGTGTAAGAAGCAAATATTCCTAGTTTGGGTGTAGAATTTAATGGGAATGATGGATAGAGAAAAAAATGTCAGCTTCATCTGGAAGGGTCTTGTGGAAGCTCAAAGTCCTGGCCCAGGAGAGGAGAGTCCAGCTCAGCACAAGGGGTGGCAATAACGGCAATGCGGTGTCAGTGACCCATGTGGTGTTGCAAAGTTGGTATAAGCTACTCTTACAACCTAAATACCTTTACTTGCTGCTCTAAAGCACTGGAGGAATGCAGAAGTAGTGTGATTTATTTCTATTTCACAGATGGGACAAGGAAGTGAAGGGCGAGATTCTATAGAGTGGCTGAGGGCTGGACCTAACTAACAGCACCTGGATTTTAGCCCAGAGTACACCATGTAGGACAGCAGGTAGGGCTCAGGTAAAGCATTGTGCAACTCTGCTATGGTGCCTCAGGCCAGGCTGCCTATCTTTGCTACCTATGATTCTCTTAATTTCATCTCTTCTTAGCTTTAACCTCCTCCAGCTGGGAACCAGAGTGAGGGAAAAGCCATGTTAGTGTCTAACTCTAACTTTGGCCCTGGATTAGGTCCATTGGATGATTCATTTATTTCTCTTCCTACTTAGAATAAGGAATGGACTGGAGAGGGGCATGACCTCCTTCTCACCCCGTAGTCTAATTACCTGTTTGTCCAGGGATCCCTATGAACTGAGGACAAGACCTGATGCAAAAGTACTTCACATTTGTCAAGTCAATGAAAATGTAAGGTGGTGGAATTTGGGAGAGCAGAGCTGAGACAGTATCTTGTCACGACTTGGAATGTTCTTCCATTCCCAAGTAAATTGGGAATATGATTTTCTTCAGAATCCCACCAATCTGTCAGTGTCTGCAGTTTAACCACAGTCATCTTTTTTCTCTGTGCTCCTCTAATAGCTTCTTCCTCTGCTCTACCTAGGGCTCCGGTCAGGAGCTGCCACGTACCAGAGCACCTACCATATTGCAGGTGTCCTAGACTCATGTACCCTTAGGACTTAGTAACCCTGTCATATAATAATCTAGTATTGTATTTTTTATTTGTTCTATAAATATGTGAGTGTCCTAAAGTAAAAATAGATGTAAGTGAGAGAGAAATTACTTTTCTAGTAAAAGGATTCTCTAGCTTTAAGCATAAGCACTTTCTTTAGTGGGTGTTGTGGTTGATACATTGTGTCAATTTGAGTCCTGAAGCTTAACTAATTCAGCAGTTCTACATCCTGGTGTGAAAAGAATATGCCCTTACTGTTCTGGAATGTTGCTCATTGTCCAACTTGAGAAGGTTACCTATGTGACTCAGCAGGCAGCCAGGGTCCTTACTTTGTGTTCATCTTGAGTCTGTGCAAGACAAAGGGGTGGGGGAGATGGTGTGAGTGTAAAGGCCCACCCCCCCAGGCAGGTAAAAGGGAAATGAGGAAGGACTGATTGTTCTTCTGAGGTGCTGGTTTTCACTTTCACGTTGGTGGTCTTCTGTCACAGATACAGACTTGTGTAGATACCTCAGTGAGCTCCAGACCATGGACTGCACCCTTCAGCCTCCAGCATGCAGATGCTCTCTGCACTTTCCTCATCCAGCTCTGTGGCTGATCATCATAAGCTGAACTTGTAATTTCTTTTACACTTGTATATCTTGTGTTATATCTATTTCTGTAGTAAACCCTGATACAGTGGGTATTGACAATGCTGACTATTAACTGTCTCACACTGGTGAGACAAGTTTTTATTGAGGTTATCTTGGACAAACACAGAAAACATATTCTAGAGTTTAGAGGGGTGACTAGTCTCATTTTCTTCATTTTATCTGGATATGAAGAACTGAATTATGCACTTTCAGATTTCTTCCAATTTTTTTTTTCTGAAAATAAGTATACACCAGACTGTTATTGGGTAATAGTTCCCATTGTGAAATGTTTCCTGGTAAAAAGTCTGTGGTTATTTCATGCTGCATTAGAGTTGTACATTTTATTTAGAGTATATGCTTAGTTTTGACACTGTGGTTCTTTCTTCTTTCTTCCTTCCTTTCTTCTCTTTTCTTTTCTTTTCTTTCTTTCATGGAACTGGAGATTGAACTCAGGACCATGTGCTTGCCAGGCAAGTGCTTATTCTATTGAGCTATCTCCCCAGCCCCATGTGGAATTTTCTATTGAAAAAAATCCCTTCATATGAAGTAACACAGGATAGAGATTATTCAAGTTATATCAGGTCATACTGTAAAACCAGTAAACAAGGTCAAAGGTACATAAGACCGAGGCAGAAAAGCAGGTAAGGAATGCAAATAGAAGTTCTACTTTTTTCTTTCAATTATCAGTAATGGCACCTTGGATAAACCTCATTGGCTATGATACTGCCACTGTGCAAAGCTTACTTTTTTCTGATGGATAAGTATCATACATACAATAACACTGTCAGGGAAGGTGAATGGCTAGCATTCAGACTTAGCAATTGAACACACAGAATGGGAGCTTTCACTAGCCTCTGGAGCCCTCCCTTTCCCCACCAGAGACTTGCTCCTAGACTTGGAAGGGTTCTATTTCTGACCAAGTGATTAGAATCATTTTATTTTAGGCAACTGTTCCTCGCCACAAATCCAAACCCTACAATTCTTTTCCCACAACTTGGGGCCCACCTTCTTTCTGCCAGCTCCATATGTTTTATATACTGTTACTATCAGCTACAGAGTTTAACATGGCACCTTGCACACATCAGAAGGTCAAATACTTGAGTCAAATTAACTGAGCTCACTGAATGGAATAGAACTGGGTCTCCAGCTCATTTGGTCTAATGATTGTTGTTGGTGAGTGCAGGGACCTGGGGTGCTAAACATGAGTCTTCTATGTTTCTTGAAATCAAATATTTTTCTCCCTTGGAAATGGGTGGGGAGTCAGTATGATGCGTGGACAGGACAGGACAAAGAACTGGGATCGGAACCAGAAGCAATCATGAAGGAAACCTGATGCTGTCTGTGGTGTCCACGCTGGGAGAGACAAGAGTGAGCGAGGGCAATGTCCTAGAGAAAGAGGCTATTGGAGCCACAGATCACACTCCCTAACGGTGGCTTTATTTGAACAGCACAGGGTGGCAGGTGGTAGGGCTTTCTCCCAGACAGGAAGGAGTCCCACAGGGTGGCCACAGGGCAACTTTGCTAGCTTCTTCCTTCTGGAAGGAAAACTAATAGTTTTCTGGACTTTTCTTTGATGCAGGAAAGTAGTAAGAAGAAATGTAACAGTTAAAGTAAACCAGTGTTCAATAATATAAGCTGAGATTGAGGATCTTGTCTATTTTTTTTCCCAGTCAGTGCCCAAAACTCTATGACTAAAATTTTGTCAGTTGCAAGTTGACTTCCAAATAAAGATACTCATCCCATTTTTGCCAAATCCATCACAGCCCAGTTTTGAAACACATAACATTTCAAAACTACAGTGATGGTGTTAAAGGACTCAAACCAAGAGTCTTAAGCCAGCACATAGCTATCTTGTGATGAGCCAAAACTTCTCTACTCTGCCTCTTCTGTTCACTTTACAGTTGTTTTATGTGGATCTGTGTGGACAGCAGGAAGGGAAAGACTTTTGGATGGTGAGATCTGATAATAAAATTAACAGATTACTCTCTAGGTCAGGGTAGTCTTGTCTCTGTCTGCTGGCTTTACTTCTGATAGCTCTTATGTGTGCAACCCTGTGCCTTCTATATCAGTCCATTCAATGTATTCACTAGCATGAGATCCTGAGACCACATCCCTGGATTTCCTGGGAGACAAACTGCCCAGAACACATAACCTTGGGGGAGTTCCTTCACCTTTCTGCACTTGGCTTTCTCATCTATAAACTGTAATAATGGTAATGGTGCCTCTGTCATGATGCTGTTTAGAGGAAAGGATTTTGCACAAAGTCAGGTACATAAAAAAGACTGCTGAGTAGTAGCAACTATTATTGGGAGCCTAGTGTTTGAGTATGTAAATACCCGCTGAATGAATAAAATACATTAAGAACAATTAATCAGTCCCTCTCTAAAACTGTAAGAGCAACCTTTTATGCAACAGATACTAAACAAGCTTGCCTCTCCCTACTGTCATCTTCTTCTTTCTTCCTCTTTTTCTTTTTCCTGCTTTTTTGTATGAGGCACAAACACAGGACCTTTACATTGAGCTACATCCTCAGTGCCCTTTTATTTTTTGAGTAAGTTTTGCTAAGCTCCTTAGTTGCCTAGGCTGGGCTTGAACTTGCTTCCCAGAGCACTGGGTTATAGGTGTGCACCACCACTGCCAGCTCCACTGTGTGCTTCTCATCTCAAATGACTTCTGGGTCCTTTGCGGCACTTGCTGCAGTGCCTTATGGTAATCAGATTTTGTTCAATCACACGGCAACTGGGGAACCCACAATGTGAGCCTAGGCATGATAATAGGCTCACAGGAGTGGATGGGGTGTCCTTTTCTCCTCCCTTAACAGGCTCTCTGGACAATGGTACCTTATTATCTCAACATATATGAAACAGGCCAGGCCTTCACACTAGGTTGAGTGTGCTGCAGGGCACAATGAGGAGAGGGAGTGTCTGCTGAGTAACAGCCTTGGCCCAAGGAACCAACTTGATGCTTCCATCCCATGTAATTAGACTTCCTTTGTGAGTGGCTACATCTGGGTGCTAAGTCACTGGGAAAAGGCATGCAGGACTAATTACCCCAATAGTCAAAGAGCTAAAACAGTTGTTGAGAAAAAAATTCTCCTGCAAGCTGATGTACAACAGGGGAAGGCCTGAGCCTTAGCATGCAGACCCCTCCTTACCTTATGGAGGTTGGGTCTCTCAGGACCTCAACAAGACCTGCTCTTTTCATCAGCTGCATGATCTTGACTGCTCTGAAAACACTCCCTATAGGAGGGTAAGAAACCCTGTCTCCTTGCTGTGCTGTGGCCATAAGAGGAAGATGCATGAAGGATGTGGGCAGCAGATGAGATGCATTTTTCATACTTCTTGAGAAGAAGCACCAGTTCCCACTAAGCCACATGCCTTTGGTGACAGAATATCAATCAGTCTCTGATTGGGGAGGTACAATAAAGCTGGGCACAGAGAAAGGGTCTTTAAGCCAACCCCATCAGATAAATTACAAAAATACTTTGTTGAAATCAGAAGAATGCAATGTTTCACTTTCTTTTCCTCCCAGGGCTTTTCATTAAAAATTCTTTTTATAAAATACAGAAACAGGCATCTTTGGAAACATGCTGGTAACAGCAGATCAGGCACCTGATGAGGCTGTAGATGTTTCCTTTGGTCTCTCTGGCCAGGTTGTTTTGAAGCTCTGGAACTGGGACAAGGAAGCCAGAACAATAAAGGTGGGAGCCATAGGCTGGCTCTTTGAAGATAGGGAAGATGGGGCTAGGCAATAATGGGTTTGGGAAGGGGATAACGCCAGCTCTGTCCTCTTATACCATTTGCAGAGGTAGAAGTGGACCTTGGAGGAAATCTGCTTAGGCCATTCTGCCACAACTCCTGAAATGCCAGCACAGAGCCTTCTAGCTCCTTGTGCCCAGGTCTTGTTTGCAGTGGCAAATATCACCCCTCACCTGCATCAGAGGATCCCCAAACTCAGGAAATCTAATTGGCCCATAGCCATGGAGCTGACAGTGTGCTGACCACAACTCAGGTTTCCTAATCCCTGTCTGATGCTCTTTCTAGGTGATGGACTTCATGTAACTTGTGTAAGTCATCCTTCAGCCTTGGAAAGCCAAGAGGCAGGAATGGTATCTTTGTTGAGCTAGAGAACTGAATGACACATTCACGCTGAAAAACGGACACCAGGAAATGGATCTTCTCAGCTACTACAGTGCATTTTAGATGCAATCCAACCAGAAGTGGGGTATTCAAGCTACTGTACGATGGTGTGTGGGGGGACAAGACCCTTGGAAAATCAGAAATTTCCTCAGGACAACTTTTAGTTTTCTAACAGAAAGCTACAATTTCTGAGCCTTACTTTTCTCTTTTTAAAGTGAAGGGGTTGGCAGGGGCTGGGGGGAGCCTTACTTTTCTCTTTTTAAAGTGAAGGGGTTGGCAGGGGCTGGGGTGGGAAACAGAGGTGAGTAGAGAGGCATTGCTGAGTAGGGGGCATATAGTAGTTAGTGATGGTGAAAACGTTCTAGAAATGGATGGGGGTGAAACTTTGGAAAGTATTTAATGCCCCTGAATCATACTCTTAAAAATGGTTAAAATGTCTGGTGGCATATGCCTGTAATCCCAACACCTTGGAGGCTGAGCCAGAAGGACTGCCGTGAGTTCAAGGGCAGTTTAGATTACATAGTGAGTTCAAGACCAGTCAGAAAATAGTAAGACCATGTCTCAAAAAAATCAAAAATATTAAAATGATCAATTTAAATTTATTATATTATTATTATTATTATTATTATTATTATTATTATTATTATTATTAGTGGTAACTGGGGTTGAACTCAGGACCTTGTGCTTGCCAGACAGGCACTCATGCTTCTGAGTTGTATCTCTGACCCTTATTTATATGACAGTAAAAAAAAAATAAGTAAAAGAGAAGGGAAGGGATGTAGAAAGGAGTGTTATGTACAAGTGCCAACTCCTCACCATGAATGTAATCATTATATATTGCAAAAATGTACTAATATAACTTTTTAAAAAGAAGTGAAGGGATGAGGTTAACTAAAGATGTCCAAATTTCTGTTGACTCTGAAAGTTTGACTCTTTCCTTGATTGGAAATTTTTCTCATGTTTCAGAGCCCTCCCTAAAATCCCTGCACAGTCCTTACTCCCTGAGTAAAGGGTCTTGTGCTGATGAATGTAAGGCCAGGAGCAATGTTGTGGACAAGGGGGCAGCATACCTTAGGGCAGAGAAGGAGTCTGTTTGGAACCATGTGGACTGAGCTAGCAGTGGTAAAAAAATTATAAATAAATGAATAAATAAATAAAGTGTACATAATTAGTTGGATACAACGTCTTGTGCTTGGTAGGTTGGCTGGCCTTCTTGACCCCACTGTGTCTAGGTAGGTAGGGAGATGGGTATGAAAATACAAGAAGTGATGCAGTCCTCAGATAACGCTTTAGGGATAGGATGGCAGTGGGAACATGTATAGCCTGGGCCCAGAGGGAAATCTGGTACTGCCTAGAAAAGATGCAGGTTTCTTAGAGATGGGTATTGGTTAAAAGAGGGCAGATTCTTTTTTTGTGTGTGTGGAATCGGGGTTTGAACTCACAACCTTACACCTGCCAGGCAGGCACTTGTGCTGCAGAGCTATCTCCCCAGCCCCCAAGAAGGCAGATTCTGACCCTGGTCTCTCAAACTGTAGCTCCAGTCTGGAGAATCAACACAGATCCAGCAGGAGGGTGTGAGTGAAGAAGCTGGCAGGTGGGCAGGTGGGCAGGTGGTCCTCAGCCCAGCAAATGGCAACCAGGAATCTAAACTGTGCCTGGAAAAAATGAATTCACTTGTTTCTGCAGAATTCTGGTGTTTGGTTTTTACCCGAATTTAGTCCTTCTTTCATGAAGAAAAACTAACATATATACTGTTCTCTTCTTTATTATTTATTTATTTTTATCTTTTTGAGACAGGGTCTCGCTATGCAGTTCAGGCTGGCCTTGAGCTCACTTTTGTAGCCCAGGCTGGTCTTGAACTCATACTGATCCTCCTGCCTCAGCCTCTTAAGTACTGGGATTACAGGCATGTGCCACCATGCCTGGCTGTATTCTCTACTGTGACCCCAAAAATTTAACCAGTGCAAAATAAGGCTGAATTATGGAAAGATGCTTTGATGTTGGACCATCTTTCTGGGCAGTACAGTTTCAGATGGGCAGGAGGCTGGACCACAGGGGATTGCGCAGACCTAGAGCCAATGCTATAGCAGCTGACGCTGGGGCTTGCAGCACAGGTAGTGGGGCCTGTGATGAGGAGATCCACAAGGCTGCTTCCACAGGGCAAGAAGCAGATTGTGAATATCAGAACCAACTGCCTCCCTTTACAAAACTGGACGCTTTGTCAATCAGATTCCTAGGGTTCAAAGTGCTTTATTTCCTTCTAATTAGCTTTCAAGAATGTGTCTGCGTCTTCTCACAACACTACAATGACACATGGAGGTGTGCTTGGAGTTAGCAAACACTTGGTGTATAAGTAATGACATCAGGAAACTCCCCTCCAGTCTACCCACTGAGAGGAAGTGGACCACTTTGATGACATCATTCTGAAGGAGGTGGAGCATACACAGGTAGAAGTGGAGTGAATGTGTTGACTTTGAGTCAAGGGCAGCTCATCTGCAGGGAAGGATCTGACATTTGGAGACTTGCTGCAGGACAGTCACTCAGGCACACAGTGCCAGGATGGTAGCAAGGGTCCTAGGAACAGAAGTACAGCCCAGGCCAGGCAGGTGTGACAGTTCAGTTCAACCAGAGCCCAAGGCACACTCCTGGCACAGAACTTCTATGGGAGCATCAAGCTCAGAAGATGCAGGGAAGGCTGGGAGCTCAGGGTGGGTCCCCAAACAAGATCCCAAGTGATCAGTTTCATGAAGTAGTCTTCCCACCTGTATCTCAGGTTGGATCTTGCAATGCAGTCCTGGCCATTGTCTTCTTCTACTGCATTTGTTGCAATAAAGTTGCATATATCCTTTGAGAAAGTCCTCAGCTCAGGTTGATTAGGCTGACTCTGTACATATTATTCATGTTTGAAAGTACTAGGCTTGCAGTGCTAGGGCTGGCTTTCCCACTGCGCCTGCAAATGTGTCCAGGATTGAATTCAAGATGGTAGCACAAACAGAAGAGCTCTTCTACTCAACGGGGTGTGCCTGTGTGTATACCAGCACACACCCGTTAAAGAAACTTCCAGCTATGTGTCTCCTCAAGGGTGTGGGTTAATTGAAATTTTTATCTAAAAAAATTTGCGCTTTAGCTGTTGTGTTTGAGAACTTTTAGAACATGAATCAGCACAGTTTTTAGGTTTTCTCTGCTCAGCATGAACATTCTAATGTCTTTGTTTCCACACCCAGTAGCGCCTCCTAGGGATCTATTTCAGCCCACATCTAAGAGCCTAAGTTGAGTATGAGCCTTGGAAATATATTAATTCACAAAACAGGAACAAGAGGTGTGTATATGAGTGTACTTTACCCTCCCTAACACACCTAAGCTGCACAAGATCCCACGTTACCTTCTGAAGCACAGATATATGGCTTTTCCCTACCTTTTGTTTGTAGCTGGCCTCTTCACATGCTAACAACAGGCCTGGAGATAAGGTACACTGGTGTACAGCATCTGCCAGGTGTTGAACCATGGCTACAGCTGCTTATCCTATGACATGCGAGGAAAGCAGAGGCAGAAATTTTCCCCAACTTCCTCATTCTCTAAGATATATTTAGGTTACAAACCCATATCCACATCATCCCAAGGGGAGCACTTCACTGACACATACCTGCTGGACTGTGCTGTAGCAACACCCACACCCACAGGGTAGTATTTTATCTCGGAAGAACTCCCACTTCAACCACTTGACCTTGGTCTCATTAAACTCTACAGGCCTTTTCCACAGAAGACTTATATACACTAGGGCCTCATGGGCTTGGGTTTTACGGCAGATGTCATAGTGCAGAGGTAGGCTTCTTTGGGATTAGGTCAAATTAGAAAAAGAGGAATCAAAGTCCATCTAGGTACGTAAAAAGCTTAGGGCTATTTATTTATTTATTTATTTTTCGTCTTTTTGAGACAGGGTCTCGCTATGCAGTTGAGGCTGGCCTTGAGCTCACTTTTGTAGCCCAGGCTGGTCTCGAACTTGCACTGATCCTCCTGCCTCAGCCTCCCAGCTGGGATTACAGGCGTGAGCCACCACACCTGGCGCTTAGGGCTATTTAAAAGAAAAAAAATATTTTTTTTTGTTTTTCTAGTACTAAGGATGGAACTCAGAGCCTTGCACATGCTGGAAAAATGCTTTACCAGTGGGCAACAACCCAGACCCCCTTATTAGTTCTGTCTACCATCTATCTATCTGTCTGTCTGTCCATCCATCCATCCATCCATCCATCCATCCATCCATCCATCCATCCATCCATCCATCCATCCATCCATCTATCTATCTATCTATCTATCTATCTATCTATCTATCTATCTATCTATCTATCTATCTATCTATCTGTCTATTCATCCATCCATCCAAGACAGGATCTGGCTCAGTTGTCCAGATTGGCCTCAAACTTGGGATTTCCTGCCTTAGTCTGAGTAGGGGATTACAGATAAGTGTCACCATGACTGGCTAAGAAAAAGGCTTTCAAAAATTTTTCCTGTTTTACACTTGTATGAAATCACTACTTTCACTTGTTACTGAGGAGGGTAAGCAGATTTATAGAAAGGCACCATAATTTAATCTGAGAGACAATGGCAAAGATGGCAAGTCCCATTTTTGCTCCTGTTCTCCAGGCTTTGTAAATTTTTGATAATTGTCTCAGTGCAAGGCAGGTGAGAGTCATTTCCTACAGACTGGGAGAAGTCTTAAGTTGATGCTCCTGTGGGGAGAGGTGCTGTTCCATCTCCCATACCACTGTAAGCCTGGACTGTGGGGAAGGTCCCTAGTGATCACTCTCTCTGAAGGGACCTCTGCCAAGGCCTTAGAGGGGGCTGTCCTTAAGACTTCTCTTTCTTCCTACAGTGTGCAAAACACTGATTTTGAGGCCAGAACTATGCAAAGATGTTGCTCTCCTCATACCTCATTTGCTATCAACCAGGTACCTACAGTGACTAGGCACTAAGCCATCCTCAAACCCACACTTAACCCATGATTTCCCTAGATCATTGAGAGAGGAATAGATCACAGATCTCCATAAAAAGGATGAAGAAGACAAAGGGGAAAAGAAAAAAAAAAGAGGAAAAGGAAAGGGAGAAAAACAGATCAAGGACCAATGAAACACTAAATGGGTTCTAGTCCCTTAGCTGGGAACCAACCACCATTCCCATTGCAATGCCATGAAAAACTATATTCCAAATTTCATATGATGAAATTGAATATTTTCTACCTGAAGGCAAGGAGCATCAAAGAAAACTACACATTTAAAAAAATATATATTGAGCCAGCCAAATAGCTCAGTGGATTAAAGCACCTGCAAGCAGGTGCAGGGGCAGGGGGTTGGATTCCTGGGCTTGCCGTGCCAGCTCCGCCCCCAGGGTGCTCTGAAACAGCACTTGAGACTGGGTGTGGTGGCACGTGTCTGTAATCCCACCTCTTGAGAGGCTGTAAGCAGGTGGATCACTATGAGTCCATCTAGTAGTGAGACCCTGAACACCCTGTAGACCCTTCCTCCAATATATATATATATATATAGTTTTCTACCAAAGTTAAAACTAAAGTAAAACATGGTTAAATACATGCAAAGAAATTGAAATTATCCTATACATATTATTAGACCATATGAAATTGATACTCAGTGGCAAAAGAAACCATAAAAACTACATATACTCATTCCTGAATGAACAATGAGACACAGAGAAAATTAAAGAAAAAATTAGCTGGTTTCTACAATTACCTGATAATGCCCATACAACATACTAGCACTTACGGGATGCAATGAAAGCCATCCTACAAAGGAGATTTATAGCAGTGAATTCCCATATCAGGAAAACTGAGTGAGAACATAAAAAACTTAAAGTTGAATTTCAAACTTCTAGAAAAAGAAGCACAAGTCAAGGCCGAAGGTCACATGAGAGAGGAAATTATAAAGATCAGAATAAATTAATGCAACTGAGACTAAGAAAATAGTATAAAGAATCAGTGAATTGGAGAGTTGGTTCTTTGAAAGATTAAATAAAACCTTATCAAAAAAGAAAAGACTCAAACCCATAAAATTAAGAATTAAAAGGGTGAATCCACAATAGATTCTGCAGAAATCCAGATCATCAATACCTACTTTGAGAACCTGTACTCAAATAAATGGAAAATGCAAAAGAAATGAACAGATTCCTAGATACATATGACTTACCAAAGCAACTACCTAAATCAAGAAGATATGAAAATCCCAAAGAACCCAATATTAGTCAGTGAAATTGAAGATGTAATTAAAAACCTATCAATGAAGAGAAGTCCAAGTCTTTATATATATATGTTCAATTCTACAAAAAAAAAAAAAAAAAAAAAAAAAAAAAAAGCTACTATTTCTCAAACTCTTTAATGAAATTGAAAGGAAGGCAATACTCCCAAAGTCATTCCTGGAAGCAAGCATTACCCTGATGCCAAAACACTGACGGATCCAACCAAAATAAAAGAACTACAGGGTCAGCCAAATAGCAGATTAAAGCACCTGCAAGAAGGCACAGGGGCCCGGCGGGATGGCTCAGTGGTCTAAAGCGCCTGTAGGTGGCTGCAGAGACCGTGGTTCAATTCCCCGGCACCACATGCTGTGTCACCCCTCAGGGCAGGCTGAGCCGGCCATAAAAATAAATAAATAAACAAAAGTTTTGGGCCAGGGAGATAGCTCAGAGGCACAAGTGCCTGCCTGGCAAATGCAAGGTCCTGAGTTTTATCCCTGGTTCTGCAAAAAAAACAAAACAAACAAACAAACAAACAAAAAAACATTTGGGGCTGGGGAGATAGCTCCGAGGCACAAGTGCCTGCTGGGCAAGTGCAAGGTCGTGAGTTCGAACCCTGGTCCCACAAAAAAAAAAAAAAAAAAAAAAAAAAAAAAGAAGGCGCAGGGGCTGGAAATTTGATCCCTGGGCCTGCCATGCCAGCCCCACCCCTGAGGCATGCTGCTGAGACAGCAACAGAGACCGGTTGTGGTGGCACAAGCCTGGAATCCCAGCTCTTGGGAGGCTGTAAACAGGCAGATCACCACAAGTCCGATCTAGTAGTGAGACCCTGAACAGCCTGTAGACTCCCCTGCTTCACCCTCCCAAAGGAACTACAGACCAATCTCCCGAATGAACAGAGATACAAAAACCCTCAATAAGATACTGGCAAAGAGAATGCAACAAATGATCAAGAGACTACCTTTCATGACCAAGTAGGATTCCTCCTAGGGAATGTGTGGATGCTTCAATACATGCAAATCAATAAATATAACATATTATACCAACAGAACCAAAGATAAAAATCATATGATCATCTCAGAAGATGCAGAAAAAAACATCTGACAAACTCTAATATTCATTCATTATAAGAACCCTATAGAAAATTGGAATAGACGGCCTTTATCTCAATTTGATAAAAGCCACCTATGACAAACTAACAGCCAACATCATATTAAATAGTCAAAACCTGTAAGTTTTCACTCTAAAATCAGGAACAAGGCAAGGATGTCCATCATCACTATTTCTATTCAACATAGCAGAGAAAGAAACACACAAAGAAACAAAAAGTAAGAATAGGAAAGGATAAAGTTAAATTATCATTATGTGCATATGACATGATGCTCTACATAGATGACTCAAAAAATGCCACTGAAAGACTTTTAGATTTAATAAGCAAATTCAGTTGCATAGCTGAATACAAAGTATTCCAAAATCAAAAGCATTCCTATACACGAATAATGAATTGAATGAGAGAAAAATTAGAGAAACCACACCTACAATAGCAACCACCAAAATAAAATACAAATGGGGACAACCCGCTCAGGCCCCACTCCTGTTCCTCTTTTGGATAGAAGCTTTCTTTCCCCCCAATAAATCTATTCTGTTAAAAAATACAGTCAAAGAAAGGAAATAAAGATCTTTGCATTGAAAATTATAGTACTCTATAAAAGATCCAAGAAGATATCAGAAAATGGAAAGATAACTTTGGCTTTTGGATAGTGTTATGGTTTGTGTCTACATGTCCCCCACAGTCTCATGCAGTCATGGGTTCTGGCTTCTAGAGTTTATAATTGGTTCACTGTCAATCTAACAGACAGAAAGAGTCTTCTGTCATATTCTTCCCTCTTTGCTCTTATTGCTCTTTGCTGTTTTCTGCCACCATGTGAACTGTTACCCTCTGCCATGTGCCACTCAGCCTTGGAGCCACCTGAATATGGACTGAAACATCCACAAACTGTGAACTAAAGAAACTTTTCATTCTTTAACTTTAGGCATTGGATATTTTGTCTCAGGAATGAGAGAATATTAATTAAGACAGGTAAGAACCAATATAGTAAAACTGTTATATACATTTAATTTTGCAATTCAAAATTACAACCCAAATAAAAATACCACCAGCATAGTTCAGAAGTCTAGAGGAAATAATTCTAAAATTTATTTGGAACCAAAAAGATCTAGAATAGCAAAAGAATTCTAGGCAACCAAGATAAGGCAGGGGGGCATCACAATTTCTGACTAGGAATTGTATTACATAACTATTATGATAAAATAAGAACAGCATGATACTGGCAAAACAAACAAATAAACAGGCCAAAAAGACCAGAGGATCAATGGAACATGAAAAGATGCAGAAATTACAAACACACTCAGCCAACTTGAAGGTGCCAAACATATTCACTGGAAGAAAGATAACCTCTTTTCTGAATGGTGTTGTGAAAACTGGCTTTCCACATGCGGAAGGTTAGACCTAGACTCACATCTCTCACAAGGCAATAAACTAAAATCAAAATCGATCAAAGATCTAAATATTAAAATATGGAGCTGGGAATATAGCTCAGTGGCACAAGTGCTTATCTGGCAAGCACAAGGTCCTGAGTTTGATTCTTGTTACCAAAAGTAAAATCAATCAATCAATCAAACAGAAACAATAAATCTGCTGGAAGAGAAAATAGGTAGAACTCTTAAAGACAGGTGTAAGCAAGGACTTTATGAACAAAATCCTAATTGCACAAGAAATACTACAGAGAATCAACAACTGGGATCCTATTAAAAAGCTTTTGTGCAGCAAAATAAGTCACCAATTTTCCAACCCATGTTAGAAAAAAAATTTGCCAGTTGATCTCAGACAGAGGGCTAAAATCTTGACTATATAAAGAACCAACAACAGCAACAACCAAGACCCCAGATCCCATATTTAAAGATGCAATCCAAAAATGGGAATCTAAAATGAATATACACTTCTCAGATGAAGTATTTTCTTCTTCTGAAAAATATTTCAGAAAAAATACAACACTGGTCATCTGATAGAAACAAATTAAAACAACACTGGGATTCCATATCACCCCGGAAAGAAATTAATTAGTGACAAAGGCTAACAGGACTGTGGGGGTTGGGGGGAAGGAACCCTTCTCCACTGTTGGTGGAGATTGGCATAACCACTGTGGAAATCAGTGGGGCAGATTCCTTGGAAGTCTAAAACTGACATTCTATTCGACCCAGGGGTTACCTTTCTTGGTATCTTCCTGAAAGAATTAAAAGCATCATACTACATTGATATATGCAGACCCATGTTTATAGTAGCACAGTTTGTAATGGATAAATCTTTGAGACAGCTTAAATGGTTATCAACTAATGAATGGTTAAAGAAGATAGTTTTTTATAAAAATTATATACAATGGAGTACTACTCAGCCACAAAGAATAAATGAAACATTTCTAGATAAATGGATACACCTTGAGATCATACTCTTAAGTTAAATAAATCAGACACACATGTATAAAATCACATTATTTGGTGTGAGAAACCAAAAATGTAAATATGAACTAAGATGTCTGACAAATAAACATTCTTAAATAGGAAGAAAATGTTCAAATGGGAAAGGGAGCTAGGGAGAGGGGAGGAAGCAGAGGAAGAAAAGAAAAATAATGAGAAAAGAAGGAAAAAATGGAAATAAAGCTTTTCTAAATAAGACAGGGGAGAGGGAGGGTAGGGGAATGAGAAAAAAGAATTAAGCTCTATCAGATGCAGATATAAATTCTCTGTGATAAATATTATCACTATGTATATATAAAATGCACCAATGAACTTAATTTTAAACAATATGCTGAGGAAGAGTTTTCTACCAAAATTGAAGCTAAATTAAGCTGTTTTTTTCCATTAGTTCAGGTGGGACACCAAAGATGCTTTCATATCATAGTGCATATCACAGTGGCTGATCACTTTAGCAAGGTCACTATGACACAACATTTTTCTCTAAGGTAATCATTGTAGGAAATAGGACAACAGAGCTGCTTCTACCTCCATGCTAGTATTAGGGTCAAGATCATCACATTCTGACTCCTCGGAACTGTTCGTCTCCTTGGTTGGCAGCATGAGAAGGGGGAAGAAAGAGAACACAGTTAGAACACAAGTCGCTTTGGCCCGGGAGAGGAGCACATTGGAGAAGCGTGGAAATGGGAGACTGCACAGAGAAACTGCAGGACTCTGAATACGGGGCAGGAGCACACTCCTTACAAGGAGAGGAGGCTGGGACTGGGCAGCTGCTCATCTCACTGGAAAGAGCAACAGAAGCGACCCAGTGGAGCATGAGTGGGCCTACCCCACACAGAAGGAGAGCATGTAATTTCTTTTCCCCAAGGAAGAATGTAAGAATGGTTTTGGTTCTTACTTTCCTCAGGAAGGTATAGAAGGTGTCAGGTAGATAATCTCATATTGTAACAAAATTAAATAATTCAAACCAAATTTCCATTGTCCAGAGATGGATTTTTTTCAAAGCCCAACTTAAAACAGATCATATTGTTTCAAAATGGGAGAAAAGGACTGTGCCTTTAAAGTGCTAGATGGATTTTCATAAAGCAGTAACTTGGGGGTCACAGTGTACACCTACCATGTCAGTGCACTGGGGAGGCAAAGACAATGCTTACTGTTTTAACTCTGGGGAAAAGAAATGAAACTTTACCGAGGACACAGGGCCCATAAACTCCTGATCTCAGCCTGCACAGGGCCACAGCTTTGGAGAGCATCCTTAATCTCTTTAAACCTGCATGTTTTCCCAAATGTAGGATTCTGAATGGGCAGTTTGGAGAAACTGAGTAAAAATTAAGCATCTTTCATTTCAGAGAAAATAATGCTGCAGGTAATTTTTGCCATAAAACATCTCTGCATAGTATAAAGAGAATGGTATGACAGAAAAAAAAAAAAAAAAGAGGTACTTACTTGAATTGAAGCTGCCAGCAGAAATTTTAAAAAATACATTGATCTTGCATGCAAAATCCTGCTATGCTAATTCCCCACTGGTTCCCATAATGGGCAAAAATAAAATATTCCCATCCACCCAAACTGCTTTTGTGCTAATGCTGCCCAGTAAGAGTAGATGAGAAGGACACAGCTCCAGAATACCTTACTCACTTTAACTGAGACTTTGTTGCCCAGAATATCCTTGGGTTTACGAGGCCCTGTGGCTTCATTTTTACCCGTGCTCTCCACTTCCGCCCGCTTTCTCATTCGTAGAGTATGCCATGAACATGACTTCCTGTTGTACCAAAAAATGCACCAATCAAAATGGCAGGTTGGGGCAGAAGGAAGCAACAGGTGAGCTCGCCAGCCTTGGGTGAGTCAGGTGAGGTGTTCCAGTCAGCGCCAGAGGCCCCAAAGCTATATGCCAGCTCCTGTGACAGCTGGTGGCCAACCTTACCTCCAAGCAGAAGTGAGTGAGGATTTACTCTGACCCCTCCTGGAAGATGGACAAGGGTGACTGAAGCATATGGAAAAAATATGATCTCTAGGTTACTAAACTCTTCCCTGAAATGTTTAGGTCATTTGATGATGTATTTTAGGACTAGGAATTCTCATAGGGGCAGGGGGATGGGAAGGAAAGGAGTCAGGGAAGAACAGGACAGATAAAGTCAGTGCATTCTAGTGTGCAATAGCCACCGGTATTTCCCCAGGCCCTGATATGAAGATCCCAAAGCAAAGTTTCCATCACATTATATCTATTTGGGAATGGCCAGTCCCAAACACTGCAGGAGGGCTTTTTTTGGGGTGGGGGACTGGGTAGGGGGCTGACTTAATAAATGGTTGAACAGCTCATTTATCTGGATACTTTAGGACAATGGTTAAAGATCACGTTTTCCCTATCACTCAGTGTTTGTGAATATGGTGGTACCTCATTCAATGTACAAACTTAACATGTTTCTGTGATATCAAGGAAGATGGCTGCATTTGTGTTTGTGTGGGGAAGATGGCTGTGGTTGTGTCTGTCACTCAATGTGGAGTTTGTTAACGGAAGAAAATTTTGTTAAATGCTTTTTAAGGAGGTGGATTGTTTACAAATCGAAACATTTGTGAACCGAGGTATCAAAGTACAGAGTTCTGTCAGCTACTAAGAGGTCCTAGAGTTTCTCTGTTGACATAAAACTCAGTATGTGCTTCTGGAAGATGACAGTGGAAATGCCCCACAGCACCCTAACTTCTGATTTCCAAGGGGGTTTGAGATACCTCTTCATAGACCTATACAGGCAAACTCAGAGCAGAACTACTCAGTTCTCCTTCTATCAGGACCCCAAAACAAAAACAATGAAGCCCTAAAAAAGCAGCCAGGGATATAGGTCAGTGGCACTGCGACTGCCTGGCAAGTGCAAGAATAGGGGAAGGCTTGACTCCAGGGACCAAAACAACAGCAACAACAACCACCGCCACCAACGAAAACAGTTTTGAGGTTTCTGAGCAGAGGTGTGATTGAAGGGTTTGGATGAAGTCACAATAATTATCTGGAGTTAAGTGAGGTCTGGTTTCCCCTCAGGGTTTCCTTTTCAAATGTGAGGTACAAAGACAGGGCTCCATGAAGAAAACCATCTTTCAGTGGGAGATATAGGTAAGATTTAGAAGAAAACAAGATACTCCTAAATACACAGATAGCTTTTCCCCATAACCCTCCATATATTAGGACTTTAGGTTATCCTAAGGAATGTGCTTTAAAAACACAGTACTTATTACCTCATACATGGGCTCAACAATTAGCCAGAAGAGGAAAAAACAATTGCAGCTAGGTTCTTGTATCTTTTGGAAAAGTGAGGCTGACATTGTCTTGTACCTTCTGATCGAGTGCTCTCTAGGATGACCTGTATCCCAGAACTTTGTTCCAACTAGTCTGTCTCAGTAGAATAGGCATAGAATCTACCTTGAGACAATGTCTCTCTGTTAACTGCAGACCTTCACTGTCCCAACCCTCATCCCTAGCTTCTTCTGACAAAATCTCAAGTAGATCCCTGCCAAAAATGGTCCCTAGGCAGACAGCATAGTGTGTACATGTGTGTATATGTTGGGGATGCTGTTATGTTTATTGCCACATTCAGGGTCTTCAGTATGCTTGATAAGAAATGGTAAGTGTCAAAAATAATGTTCAGGAGGAAGGTCACAGGAGTGTTAAATAGCAGCATGGGCTTGATTTCAGATTCTTCTTCCCAGAATCACTCATCATCATGGTCGGGGGAGTGTCCATCTCTTGGCCACAAGCCCAAGGACTGATGTGGTCACAGGGATTACACGATATTTGTCCTGTAAGCATCATAACCAACTCTGATCCCTGTGGTCATAGCAGGCCCTGGGGAGGTTGTGGTGAGTGGCTTCTTATAAACATCTATACCACTTTTAACCACTTGCTTTTCTCCACTTGACCAATTCTGTGCAAAAGAACCAAAATGACTAATGTGTATCTTGGGTGTTTCCCCAACCCTCCCCCAAACCCAGGAGGAGGAATTCACGACCAACAGACCCAAGGATGAAATGCTCAGTGCCTGGGGAATAACAATTAATCATTAAGAACCAGTTTTTAAAGTACTTGATTAATAAGAACTTTAGTGTTCTGAGGATCTTTATTTCCAAGGCTTCCTAAAAGGTGACAAAACCAAGTTTCCTTACAATAAAGTTGACTAGGCCTCAGGGGCCACTGCTAGCTTCTAGTCAGGCCTATAGTTACTTGGTAAGGCCAGAATGACACCAGCAGCTTTCTCCTCAATTTACAGGAATGCCTAAGTTTAGTATTGCTGGTGCCACTGCTCAGGGAATCACCAGGGCCTTTCCATGGGGAACACATCACATACGGTCTCTACTCTACTTCTTCATTTAAGTCAGTACCACATTGTTGCTCAGTCGCTGGGAACTCACTGGACAGCATCTAATCTGCATCATTCTTCATCTTATAAGTTAGAGAAAACCTTTAGGGGCTGTTTAGAAGAGAACGCTAGACTAGAGTTTTGATGATAGAGGCACTTGGTGTAGGCCCAAACTGCCAGTGCATCCAATCAGCTCCTGAAGTATAGAAGAACAGGAGGAAGAGGAGAGGGAGGAGAAGAAAAAGAGAAGGAATAGGAGCAGGAGAAAGAGAGGGAGTGAGAGGAGAGAGAGAAGGAAAAGAAGAGGAAGAAGAAAAAGAAAAGGAAGAAATAGAGGAAGGAGATTCACTTGCCCACTTGAAGTCTGAGAATAATGACAGGGGCATAAAGGGTCAACTAGTCTTTAACCTCATTAAAACATGCTCATGGTAAAAATTTATTTTACATATTTAAAATAGTACAATTAAAATTATTAATTACATTACAGGTACAATGATGAACATTGTGACTCTCCATTATATTGCACAACCTGACTTCATCCATATTGGTTTCTTTAAATAGTGCAAAATACTTTATACAGGAATGTGTTCAGATGGGTCTTTGCAACCAAAATAAGGAGAAGAAATATCTTACAAATTACTATGAACATATATTAAAGTGACAGGAAGGGAGAAAATAAAAAAAAAAGTTACAATCTATACAGAGGAATCCTCATAGACAACCAAAAAGTTTCCTCTCTCCTGGGAAGAAGCAGCAGGCCTCTGACCTTTCCAGGTCTGGTATTTTTGCTAAGGTCATTTTTGGTGTCAATCAAAAAATATATATATCAGTAACTTCATACAATATAAATAGCAGTCCAGTTCAGTGAGTCCCGTGGTGAGTCAAATGTAGCAATGGAAGGCGTGCCTTTTGTTACCTAGGATTTCAGTAGGGTTCTTGGCGTAATGAGTAGGGGGAAAAGAAGAGGAGAAAAAAATGAACAGAAAATTATAAATGAAAAGTAAAGAAAAACCACCACCATTCACAACCAAAAATCCAGAATAAGCTGGCCTGGGTGCCCCGGCTGCAGTGGCCCCGTGCTCACACTGTGTCTCAGGGGCACAGCAGAGAATGTGCAGCAGCGATTCCCTACCATATGTCTGCCTTGCTTTCTTTGGTTTGTTTCTGACTGTTTTAATCCACAAACTCCCCTCCCAGGGAAGCCAACAAGGCACTTACTTGATGCTGCCATCACTACTTTCTGCTGCCACTGCGGCTTTGCTGAGGGGCGCCAAGATGCTGCCCGGGACCCAGCCCTCAGCAGCAGGTGAATGGTCGCTGGCTGGCTGGTACACCAGGCACATGTTTTGCTGGTTGACGGCGAGGACCTGAACCACTTCACCTTGGCTCACACAGATTTCATTCTCCTTCAGTGCGTAATAATCTTTGATCACGGCCATAGATGAGGTCCCGTTGCAGCCCCCCAGGTCATTCTGCTTGGAGAATAGCACATGGGGACACAGACACAGAGAGGCTGAATCACAAGGGCTTGGCTCTGGGCCATCATGCATGGCTAAGACACAAACTTTCCACTGGAAGGGTAAAAGCTGGCTCAACACTCTTTGATAATAACACTATATCATAGACACGCTTTGAAAGTTCTTTTTTTTTTTAAACAGCAATGTGTGTTACAGTGTTATAATCAGGGGTGCATAGATACAGGCAATCTGCCAGCCCCAGAAACAAAGAGACTTTAACCTGGAAGCCCTTTCCTAGTACTCCAACTCTCCTGACAGCATCAACTTGCTGACAAAAAGGGGCACCTGAGCACTTGAGCAGAGTGACATCAAGGGCAAATGTCAGGTGAGAGGTTACAGTTCCCCTTTGTGAAAAGAACACAGACCCTTGGCTAACACACTCTTCCTTTTTCAAAAGCATCAATTTGTGCATGCCTGTAATCTTAGCACTTGGAGGGTGAGACAGGAGGATTGCTGTGAATTTGAGCCCAGCCTGGGCTACACAGTGAATTACAGGTCAACCTGAACTACATAATGAGACCCTGTCTCATAAAAAGGATAAAAGCATCAATTGGTTTTCCTCTGTATTCTCACCCTCCTTTAAACAGGTATAAGAATGAGACTTCTGTTCACTTCAAAGGCAAGGCCATGACCTTATGAGAACAGAACTCCTGCAGTGACCCTCATTCTGAGCTTGTTTATACAGTAGGTGCTGCCCACATGACCTTTTCACGTGCATCTTTACCAGGGCGGCTGCTGCTAGACAGACCTGTGACTCCCATGGGGCCCTGCTGCCTGCTAGTGCTTGTAAGTGACTCACAAGGGCAGGGTATTTTAGGGTGAAAATCATTTCCACGTAATGTGATGAAATAGGGTGGTACAGTTACTATGAAAAGAACTGAACTAGGGCATAAATAATTTTAACAAAGACATCATTAATTTAATGATTTAAGAAAAAAAGAATAAGCCTGTAGTATGGGATGAGATAGGTAAAAAAGGTAGGTGTTCCTATTCATAGATTTACTGAGTTCTTGAAAAAACTGAGCCCTGATGAACTAATTTACCAAGGCTTTAACCTGGAAGTCGCTTCAAAGCATTCAACTCTCCTAACAGTATCTCTTGCTGACAAAAAGAACCTGGCATTGGCACAGGGGCACCTGAGCACCTGGGCAGAGTGAGATCATGGGCAAATGTCAGGTCAGAGATCACAGTTCTCCTTTGTGAAATGAACACATAAAGCAAGTAAGTTTCAGAATTTGGAATAAAAATTGGATTGTTAGATTCCTAATCTAGCATTCTCCTCAGTTTTTTCTTGCTCCAACTGCCTTCTAGGGCCAAACTAGCTGTGGAGAGTAGGATGGCAGTTAGTATAAGACTATTCTCTTGGTGGCATCTGAAGTATGGATTTTGCAGACTGGCTTCCTCCATCCACTCTAATAGCAGCTTCTCCTTGACCATCAGCTAATGGACAGCAGAGAGCTGGAAGGTAAAGAGGTAGATCATCATTCGGAAGGACAATGTTTTTTCAAGATGGCAAACAAACTGTGACGGAAGATCTACGCAACTACTTGGTTTGGCAGAACCAACCTGTTTTCATGCTTGCCAATATGATAACTCTTGCTGTTCTCTCTCTGTCTCTCTCTGTCTGTCTCTCTGTCTCTCTGTTTCTCTCTCTCTCTCTCTCTCTCTCTCTCTCTCTGCAGGACTGGGGATTGCACTCAGGCCCTTGTGCTTTCCAGACAAGCACTTATTCTACTGAGCTAGCTCCCCAGCCTTGCTGCTATAGTTTCTACAGACAATAATACCCTTTCCTATAGAATATCTGAGCCAGAGTAGACTGGCCTAATACAATTTATAAGGGGAGGAAGAAAAATAGTTAAGACTAGACTGTATTTAGTGGACTGTTCCTGCTAAAGGAATCAGCATAAAAAGATGCATTTTCCTAAGGTGACCTTTCAGGCTGAGCCTTCTGGGGTAGTGAGTGGGAGTAATGAGCTGCCACTTACCTTGCTAGACTCAAACTTGTCGCCAGGCTGGTGGCAGTCAAAACCTGGACTGCCATTGGAGGTAGATATCTTCAAGGGTGGTACAGGTGGGTTGTAGCTGGAGCCCTTTGGAGGCTTCTCAGAGCCCACAGGCACAGAGGAGTAGGGCCTGGGGCTGGCTTGGGGAGCCCTGGGTGGCTGGGAGCGCATCACAGCTGTACTCCTTTCTTTCCGCTGATATTCAATGGGTGACTGTAGAGCTGCAGGATAAGGCCAGACAGTCACCCTAGGCTTGGGAATATTGCAGGAATCAGGAGCCTACTAATATAGCACTTGGTGTCCAATATGCTGTGGGTATGTGAGGAAGGTGTTACCCTTGCTTTGGAATGGTGACAGCCAGGGCTATCTAAGCAATGAAAATATAAAAGCAAAATAGTGACACAGCCCAAATGTAATGATGTGGAAAAAAAAAAAAAAAAAAATATATATATATATATATATATATATATATATATATATATATTCCATGTAAATTGCATTCTCTTTATTAGCAAGTTCTTCTAAATCTAAACTGAATGAAGATCTTAGTTTCATCAGTTCAGGACCAAAGGGTTAAAGTTGAACAGCAGGTTGAAATCAGGAATAATTGAAGCAACAATAATAGCTGTAATATATTAAGTGCTTGCACTGTGCCTTGCACTGTACTGTTTCACCTGCTTTTTTTTTTTTTTCTTTCACATGTAATGCTCATGTCTATGCAGAGAGGTATATCTTAGCTTCTTGCTATTTTCAGGTGAGAAAAAGGAAATTCAAAGAAGTTAAGAAACCTGTCCAGGTCACCAAAATAGTGACAGAACAAAGACTTAAGCCCAGAACTATAAGTGTTCAGATTAGGCTCTTCATTGCAAAACATCAATACAATATAGTCATTGGTTATAGAGTGCATGGTAATCTATGAGCGTCCTACCAAACAAAACAAAAAAAGAAACATATCAGGCACAAGACACTGAACCTATAAGCCAAAAATACACCAGGTCAGAGATGCAGTTTTCCTGGTTGTAAGACCTAAGTTAGGCAAATCTAGGCAGGGGTGAAAGAGTGTGGGGATCCTGTGAAGCTTGTTTTTGGCACACTATGTTCAAATGGTCCAGCATAATCACTGTATATAACCCAGTAGTACTGGGTTACAAATGATAGGAATTGAGTCATATGTTCTATGTCATAGGCCTACTTCACAATTCCAATGTGCTTACAACATGGAATTACATTTCTTTAGGCAGAGTCAGTAATCCTGGCTTTTACATAGTTCCAGGACACTTTTCTCCCAACCATAGTGAATTATGCAGCTCTTCCTGGACTAGGTTAGTATTACCTAAATATTCATTGCCTAAATATTTCTCAGGAGTAGGGACTGTGCCCTGGCAGTATTATGTACCTCACTTTAATAGGTTTAAGAAACAAGGATGTAGTAACAGACCAGAGCCAGTCATTTTCTTATAGAGACATGAGCAGGCATCTCACACAGCCAGTTTTCCCTCCTAAGACCTTAAGTAAAAAGGAGTGTGATCCTGGCAGAGCCCTGTGGAAGTGCACACCTAGAACTGTGGACACAGCCTTATGATAGGAAGCTTTCATAGATCTAGCTGCTAACTCATTTAAAAAGTTGTGAATACTGATTAAAAATAGCATAGTCAGGCCAGCCCTGGAGGCCACTTCATAGAATTCTATCTAAATGTTATCTGCCTGGCTATATACCTCTTCAGAGTTCAGGTTCTGGAACTTTGATATCTTAAACTTAGTAAAGCAAAAGTCATCTGGTGTCTTTCTCTTCAGATCCACTTGTTCTGTTGTGCAAGTTGGGCTGATTTTCATTCTCAGCCTCCAGCCTAAGCCACCTCCCATGCTTGCTTGCTTCTCCCAGCTGGGTAAGGCTCTCAGCCTCTGCCCTCCTGCACATTCCTCCAGCCCTGCTGTCATTGGGCTCTCTGCCCCCTGCCTGATACTGTCCCCTGGCTTATTAATTAGACAGAAAAGTTTTGTCTCTTCCATTCTAGCCTGTTTGCTAACGGATATAAGGTTAGTGATCCTGAAATGGGGCTGTGATGAGAGAAAATGTTAGCATCTGATGATCGAGCTTAAAACTTTCAACTTCATGGAATCAAGTCTCTGCTTATGATCTGCAGAGTTAAATCCAGTCCCACTCTCTTACTTTCTAGGTCTTAGCACATGCTCCCGGCCTTCCTTTCCTGTCTCTCTCCACCCTTTCCATGGAGTCCCATAGGTCTCATTTTCCAGTGACCTAACTGTAACCTATTCCCCAAATGTGGTATCCTCGCTTCCTTTCCACAGATTCTAAATATCAGTTTGTTTGCCTCCTTCTCAAGCTGCTTATCACTCCTAGACACACACACCTGCACAGACACACATGACAGAGCCTGTGTGTGTGCTCAAGAGTCTTGTAAGGTCACAAACTCAGCACAGCAGAGCTAGTTCAATACTTTACACTTCCTTTCTTTAAGCTGAGCTCAAATTGCACTTTACTAGGGAATTTATACAGAAGCCGAAAGCTGTATTCAGCATGATTTGTTCTGCAGAGTTTGGCACTATTGCTGATATTTAGAGTAGGCAATCATTTCTCATTTGAAAGGGACGAGGTTAGGCAGTAAGATGGCCAATGTGGGGTCTTATACTGGTGGCAGAAGAAGAATCTGAACTCATCTGCCAAACTCCCAGTTATCTCTCCACAAACCTGTGAAGCCTGTGAGAGAACCAATCATCAGCCAACAAGTATCACCAATAGCTAGAGGGGTGCCCATGATACAAGGAGGTGCCTATCTTACTTTTTTCCAAATGTTGTCAACTAGTAATGGAAGACATAAATCATATGTACTATGGCCTACCAAAGAATATCCCCAGGGCCAATGACATAGCTCAGCTGACTAAAGTGCTTGCTTAGGCAAACTTAGGCAGTGCAGGGACCATGGTTCTATGCCCAGTACCATATGCCAACCAGCCCTGCCCCCAGGGTGGGCTGAGCTGGGCAGTCTGGGTGTGGTGGTGCACATCTGTAATCCCAGTGCTAGGGAGGCTGAAAGCAGGAGGACCAGGATGAGTCTGAGATGCATAGTGGACCCTGTAACAACCAAATTAAAAAAAAAAAAAATGAATATCCTTTCATTTAGAAAGACTGAGCTTCTTATATGCTCTATCGGGTCCATTTGTGTATTCAGATTCAGGAGCAGTCTAACATGTTTCAGAGTACTTCAGAGTTGGAGACTTTATAAAATGTGATCTAGGCTCAAAGTGAGCTCAGGACCAGCCTCAACTGCATAGCGAGACCCTGTCTCAAAAAGACAAAAAAAAAAAAAAAAATGTGATCTAGGCTCATCACTCTCTGTGAACACAGACTCAAGGACTCTTGGAGGTGCAAGGGTCCCCTGGGATGGTCCTGCTAGAAACCAGGCGTAGCACATACCATTTAAGAAGTCTCGCTGTGTCTCTAGGACTTGATTGATGTCTTGCACCCAGGCTTGCTGAATGTCTGAGTTGGCAGCTTGTAGAATAACTCTCTCAGAAGTCTCTCTGTTCATCAGTGCAAATTTACAGGGGTCATTGTCCACATTCTCCTCCAAGACCAAGTAATTCATCTGGAAGAAAATGAATTGATCCTTTTAATATTTAAGCCATTTAGGCATCCACCTGTTGTGGTGCTTTTCTCAGGAGATCTAAGCTCTTATCTCAGGAGACCTAAGAGTAAACCCTTGTCTTGGATCTAACAGACACTTGGACTCTGGGTTTGGGTGAATGTCAGACCTGGTGGCCTCTGCAGAATCATAAGGGAGTCTGGCCTGCAGCTGCTCACTGTTGCTCATTGGTGATCCCTGTTTCTTGTGCAGCTTCCTTGATGGTGGGTTGTTAGGCTGAGAGGTCTCCAAGACCCTAGGTCTTTCAATGGTCCAACAGCCTGTGGTGGCATGCATACCAGAAGTTTGCCACAACTGCTCTAGGTCCTTCCCACCCAGTGCCTTCTGTCTGGGAAGAGGCTTGAGAAGTTGGTTCTTCCCTGCCTCTCCACATCTCCATGGCACCCTCACCTTGATGCTCTTTTTAAACATATAGCCTGGGGTGAGGGACCCCTTCCTGAGCAGTTCACTGAAGATGACGATCTGTTCAAAGAGGAACACACGCCTCTCCTTGGTCCGTGACTGCATGCCAGCATCCAGCTCAATCACGTAGAATGTGTCCTGCTGCAGAAGCTTGCCCTGGGCAGTGAGGGTGCCCTGATGGAGACAGAGGCCAGGAGAAGATGGTGAGAAAAGAGAAGGTGGCCTGATGACCACCCTGCTGGGGACATAGACAGCAGACCTGGCCTTGGCAAGATACTACATGGGGCTCACCTACTTATGTATGGCAGATCAGGGCTATTCTTAAAGGGCCCTTGAGGAAGAGAAAAAGAAGGTGATGGAATCTCCAAAATACAACTCCAAGAAAATGCCAGAGGAAGGCAGAATTGTTAGCTAAAAAAAAAATCAAGAGGCATGCTGGCCCTTTTGGGTTTTTTTTTTTAATCAAAAGAAGAATACACATTAGGTGCCCCTTGGAGCTAGAAGAAACCTTTCATTCTTATAGTTTTGAGAGCCGCACCTGCCTGGCTTCCCTGCAGTGTGGGCCAAGGGGACTCCTGCAGTTATGAATCTAGAACCAACCTATGGCAAAGTGAAGTGACATAGGTAGGACCTCAAATAACCAATGGGGCAGGCCCCTTTCTCCTCCTGTTTTTATTTTAAAATGGAGATACCTAGTTTAAATGTCCCAGTATCCTGCTATAGTCAATAAGTAAAGTCAGAGGTATCACAGCAATGTCCCAAATTTTCTGTTCAAGGAGACTATAGGGCCACAGAAGAAAGGGATCAACAATGTATAACAGGAAAGTCACCTAGAGAGAAAACATTCTCTCAGGCTTTCACAGAGAGCAAACTGGTCAAGCAATGGCTGTGACTCATCTGGATGCCTGACACTGACAAAAGTTCTACAAAATGCTGCACATGGTTTCAGGTTAAATCCTGAGGGGATTTGACTGACCCTGTCAGATACAGAAGTTACATTTTTTTTTTTTTGTTATATAATTCAAGTTTTAACTTAGTCTTAACCATACAATAGAAAAGTTTAACTATGAGGTATAAAAAGTGAAGCCATATTAATATGCTAAACTGTGAAAGGCTCAAGTCAATAGCTTCTGACATTGCCAGTTCTGCTGATAACCCACTACTATTATGGAATATTGCTCTATGTATACAACTACTTTCTCTTAGTTTAATGAGAAGAAATATTTGTACTAATAGTGTCTACAAAAGATATCATGTCTGTATCTTGACTATGAACAACTATACGAAGACAAAAATATGCATTGTATTAACTTTTGTGGCTGTCCTACTAACATGTTTTGAAACTGTCTCATTGCTATTTCTTTCTCATTAAAATTAATAAAATTTTTAAAAAGAAAGTTATAAACTATTAGATTTTTCTCTAGATTCTGTGATCCTTCTTGAAATGACTCAGTTGCTAAGCCATGTGCTACATAGCTGAGGGAGTAAAGCCTATTTGGTATGCTAGTTTACATTGTGATTTTCTATAGATATCTTCAAAGGGAATACATCTATTCTCTTCAAAGAGAATATATGTGACTCTTCACAGAAGCTGTTGGGCAGCCTTTCTTTTTTTTTCCTGTGGCTCTGCAACCAAAAGACCCTGACTTATGAGACAACAATCAGAGATATATTCTTTCCCTGATGATGACTTTTGCTCTGTAGTACAAATAAGGCCCATTTCATACATGTGATGCTTTCTTCCAAACATTACCTAGCACAGAGGTCATCCTCTGTGTTCTTGAGAAATGCTTGTCCTCTGTGTGGAGCATGCTTTCGCACTGCCAAGGTCAGCTGCCAAACAGGCTTATCTCTAACCTGGCCCAAAGTTAATATTAAGCCAGTGACCAGCTAGCCAGGAAAGCTCTAAAAGCTCTATTAATGTTACATAAGAACATAATCATGAGGTACATGAAGCTAATGCCCAAGGAAAAGCCAGAGAATTTGAGAGAGTGAACTAAAATGAGGGGCTCTAACTTCTGCCCGAAGTTCCACACATGGAGGAGACAGATATTCATTGCTCTTTGAAATTAGCTGTAGAAACACAAAGCAAATTCTCTGTGGCTCCATGAAAATAGAAGGTGTACTGTTTGGTCTAAAAGAGAAAAGAATTGGCCCTACATGGAGAAGCACACATATATGAGGAAGTCCAGCTTGGGGCAGACAGCACCCCTGAATGCCATTCCTCTTGTTTGTGGTCCATTCTCCAGAGACCTGGAGAAAGCCAAGCCAAACTCCTATTTAAAAAACACAGAGGTGTCGAGATAGTAGTGCAGAAGAGATTACTTGCTTTGTTCACAGTAGTGTCAGACTTGGCATGATGCCAAGGGAGAAGGTGCAAAAGCATTTCCAAGTGTGACTAAAGAGAATTGCGTAAGAGGTCAGGTGCATTTCTCCCAAGTAACACTCCTCATGCTAACATCCCAGGTCTGCCTTGGAGAGCCAGAACCTGTGAAAACTCACAGCAACAAAGAGCCTCCACCTAGTTCCTATACCGACAGAGCCTGGAAACCAGACACACAGGACAGGCTACAAGGGCAAAGAGGACAGGAGGATTTGGCTCAGGAATGTCATGAGTCTGACTTACACCTGAAAACAACATCTACTAAATGTGCTCACATCTCCAGTGGCCTGGTATCTGTACTAGTATTTAATCTATTCTATCTTAGCCTGGGGGCTGGAGAAAGTAATTTCTTTTGCAATCATCTCAACTTCCAGGAATCTCTTTCTTCCAAAAAGGAGTAATGAAATCTTATATTAGGGAATTACGGAGGAGTAGGATTAGAAGATCCTTATCTTTCTCCATGGGTGTTAGCAACTATTAAGTGCCAGTCAGTAACTGTGTCAGTTGTAACTTTTTCATATTAATGTTCAAAACATATCCTGCTTAATCTGGACATAAGTGAATTATAATCATTTAGTAAGTATAAAGTAGTAAGCCAATTTGCTCTTCAGATGTTCACTGTTTGGGGCTGACTGGCCTCCTGTAATTCCTATGTTGGCACCCCCAATTTGTGGTACCTCACAGTGTTGGAGATAGGGTCTACATGGAAGCAATCTGGTCAAAATGAGGTCATCAGACTGAGCCCTAGCAGGGCACAACTGATGTCTTTGTAAAAGGACAAACAGATACACAGGGGAGGGAGGACAATATGAAGATATATGGAAGACCTTGTATATGTCTTTTTTTTTTGTACAGGGTCTCACTACTGACTCATAGTGATCCTCCTGCTTGTACCTCCCAAGTGCTAGGATTACAGGTGTGCCACCACGCCCAGACTCCATTGCCTGGCTCAGCGCACTTGAGAGAGGGGCCAGTGCCGCCTGGCAGGCTGGGCCAGGAACTGAACCCTGGCCCCTGTGCTTCCCTAAGCAAGTACTTAATCCACTGAGCTATATGGTGGCCCTAAGACCTTGTATATGGAAATGCAGCCATCTGTATGCACAAGAGAGGGGCTGAACAGAAATTCCTCTTTTACCTGATTTCAGTGTTAGCCTGCAGAATTGCAGACAGGTTCCTGTTGTTGAAGCCACTCAACTTAAGGCACTTTGTTATTGTAGCCTGAGACAACCTGGGTGTTTACTTCAGCCACTCCTTGGAATACCTAGTTATTTCCTTCACAATGATTCCCCTTACTCTTTGAGAAAAAGAAATGTGTCCTGTGTTACCCACTGCTTTAATTCACCTGAATGGTCCATGCATGACTCATATTTAGGATTTTATGCAGTGGTGGTGCAAATGGATCTTATCACTTGTATCAGTCTTTTTTTACTATTACAATTTTTGCACCATTTTAACATTTTCCTTAAGGAATTGTGATATGATGATACCTGGCCTGCTAAATCAATGCATGCTTTTGCATTACTGTGATCAAAGACCCCTGAGAGGTGGTACACAACACCTGATGGGACAGTCTCTGGTGGTTTAGTCAAATTCATGAATTATGGACCCATCATGAGTGAGTTAGATGTTCACTGATATAAAAATCTAATAGCTATAGAGACTTGTTTAACAGATCCAGTTTTAAAAAGAGCATTCATTTTCCTGCCTAGGTTCTATCTCCATTACATAGCCTGTTATCTCAAGAAGCAAGAGGGAAGAGGGCATTATTGGGTTCAAAGTTATAAAGAACTTGAGTCTTTCCAACTCTCTTGGAATGCTGCCTCAAGGTTAGCCAGTAGCACCATTTCTCGCCTGTCACTGGACTATCTCAGTAGGTGCTTTTTCAAGGTTTGTGAACAAGAGGGTACCAGGAGAGGGGCGGCAGAACCTTAGTAGCCCAGACTCGGACTTGTACTGCCCAGAAGAGAGAGATCTTCAATTCATCACTGAGTGCTTACCTCAAAGCCCTGCAGGCGTCCCAGATTCATCATGTCATTGCAGCGTTTGGGAACAAGGCACATTAACTCCACTGCTTTCTGCAGAAAAGAAGAGTAGTTGCTCAGGAGGGTATCACCACTCAGCCTGAAGCCTGTGGCAGTTAGGGCTGGAAGACAGGGTCCTGTCCCTTCCATAGTTTCGCTATTCTAGGAGAGGATGCTGGTCCCTGTCCAACCCAAAGGCCTGTGGGCCTTCTGTTCAGATAGGGGATGATGCACAGCAGCTGTCAGTCACTGACTACAATGTGGAGGATGTTACTCAGCCTATCCTGTCCAGCCTCTTGCTTTTGTTCAGTTCTTTTTTCTTCTCTTATTTTCTTTCTTCTGTCTGTTGCTTCCTAAGTGCCCAAGCAACAACTTTTCCTACCTGTGAAACACTAGAGGTTTTGACCTAGAATAACCACTCTGCCAAGATGGTTCCAACCTCTCTTGTTTAAAATAATCTACACACAGGCTGTCATCCTCAGGATGAATGTGGGGGGATGAAAGCAAGAGGCTTTGTACATTAGAGTCAAACAGTACTTGGACTCATTTGGATCCTTTTGCAACTTCACCTAGGATGTTAGAGTAGTCAAATGATGCCTTTGTTCCATGTGTGTCACCTGGAGCCATAAGGATAACACCAGCAGGGCTTAGGCCCTGGGTGGCCCAGCATAGAACTCTTAAAACTCTCTGCTCATCACGCTTGCCATTCGTCATGCTGTCTCCTAGGAGAGGAGTTAGCCTGGACCTCTGGACACTGGAGACATCTTTTACCTTCAGGAGCAGATACTTAATATGGTGTCTAAGAACAGTAAGTATTATAAGCAGAAAACTCACCTCAATATCTGCACATTCCAAGCCCGCCTTCTCACTGTATCTCAGGAAGTCCTATAGAGGAGGGGAAGTAGGCAGTGGTGAAGGCCAGGGTGAAATCAGTTAGTGAAGCAGAGAGCTATAAAAAAAACTTATCATAAAAATGCAGTAACACCCCATAGACTCTCCAGCCCAGGAGGGGTGGGAATGGTTTGTAGTATCTGAGAAATGAATTTATGAGTCATGGTAAGACATAATGACATTGAAAACACCCCCTAAATATTGTCTCAAAAATAGGAGAGAGGGGCTGGGGCGATAGCTCTGTGGCACAAGTGCCTGCCTGGCAAGTGTAAGGTTGTGAGTTTGAACCCTGATCCCACAAAAGAGAGAGAGAGAGAGAGAGAGAGAGAGAGAGAGAGAGAGAGAGAGAGAGAAAGAGAAAAGATGAGAAGGAGGAAGAAAAGTGGGGTTATGATCACACAGGTGAGAGAAAGGAAAGTCAAGTCTCTCTCTTCTATTTCTTATTTCTGTAAGAAAAATTAAGTTAAGCTATTATGTGCAATGAAATATGACTATATGTTGGGTATTGGATGAGTAATATTTTTAGGGCCTTGTATTGTTGGTGTTGGTTTTTTTTTTTTCCCTCTCCCTTGTATTTTACTCTTATTTTGTGGTCTTATACATTTTTAATCTTGAAAAGTATTGAGTCAAATAACTCTGAAAGTTAAGAAGCAACCAATGTACCGGGTAATATCAAGAGCTACACTGTTTACCCTCATGGAAAGCTAACAGGATAACTAGGAGGTGATACAAAAACCTGTCTTTGGGCCTGGCAGGATGGCTCAGTGGTCTAAACCACCTGCAGGCGGCTGCAAAGACCACGGTTCGATCCCCGGCACCAGGGCAGGCTGAGTCGGCCATAAAAATACACAAACAAACAAACAAACAAACAAAGTTCTGAAACAAAATAAAATAAAATTTAAAAAAAAAAAAAACCTGTCTTCACCCAATCAGGTCACAGTTCCTCAGAACAGAATGATGGAGACAGAGGCCAGAATCCCACTGTCTACTAGCACCTGTCCCAAGGATATACTTCTCCAGTCCTAACCCAGCCCTCTGGCTTCTTACCTTGAGGAGCAATTGGTATTTTGTTATTCTCTGAATGGGCTTGATAAGGAAGTCGCTCAGTGTCAGCCTTTGATTTATCTCCTGTTTTACTTCCTGAAATACAAGGGAACTATGTTAAAACAAAGGAATCCAAGTACCTGGGTGCTCTAGGTCAAGGTCCAAAGGCATGAATCACACTCTCAAGTCTTCATGTTTTACAATGAAGTTTAAGAATCTTTGCATCATGCAAAAGGAAGGCTATCTATATGACTGCTCATTTGTTAGGAACAACACACAACTCCCAGCACCCTGGGTTTCTTGACTGGCTACCATGCTTCTAGGCAAGCACTGTCACACCCTGGGCCTCACCCGAGGTGTGCCAGACAAGCTAGAACAGATGCCAAGTTCTCTCTATTGCTCCAGGGCAGTTAGGCAGAAGGGCTTCCCTTGGACACAACAGGCCCACACAGCTAGATCCTCGCCCTGTCCACTCAGGTAAATAACTTTCCAGCTGCAGCAAAGAGTTTGGAGGTGCTGGACAGAACTTCTGGGAGTAGAAGTGACTGAGAATGCCTCAATCAAGAGGAGGGCTCCAAAGTAGTTCCAAAGGGGCTGACAAAGAAGAGTATGGGCACCTTCTGCTCTGAAGTCAGTTAGGAAGGACCAGAGCTTCCAAAACAGACTTTGTGTTATAAAAACATTTTGCAAACAGAGTTCACACCCTCCCATCTTCTCACTAACAAAGGTACTGAGTGGGAACTAAGCTAAGAAGCTAGTGGCTCTACTGAGAAAGCAGTTCCTGAATGGTCAACAGGGTGGGGTGAATGGATGAAGGGTCAACAGGGGGGGTGAATGGATGACATCTGGGACTTCTGAATGTTGTCATCTCGAGTGGCTTTCTCTCACCCCCAGCAAGCTTCAACAGAGCATACCTCAAAGTAGGCATCATATTCGGCCACAATGTACTCAGATCGTGGCTTGTTCTGGCAATACCACACATAGATGTGCAGCTTCCGCTCCTGTAGAGCAGAAGGCATGACAGTCAGGCATCTCGTGCTTTCACTCATGCTCACAGCACTGAACTGATCACACATGGAGGGGAAGACCAAGGACGGTCCATGCTTGGTGAAACACAGGGAGTGAAGCAGCAAGCACATACAGTAAAAGTGGTAGGCAAGTGCCTGCCTTCCATACTCCTGGGAAGGTTGTAGAATAAAACATAAAATAACAACAACTCAGGGAGAAAGGGAAGGAAAACAAGTTTGGGCTGAGCAAAAGAGAAAAGGAACTTTTAAAAATGAGCACGTAAGAGTTTGGGGAAGTGGAGGAGAGATGGCCAGGGTGACAACTCACATGTTTAATAAAGAGCTGGGCCAGTCTGTCTTGCTCTTGAATACATTTTTCCAGTTCACCCAGGAAAAAACTAAAAGAAAGGAGAAGAGAAAAAAGTCACGTTATCTGGAAATGAATTATCTCTCAAAGGTGAGCTAAATGGGCTGAAGAGATAACTAGGTGGTCTAAGTGCCTGCCTGGCAAACACAAGGATCCAGGTTCAACCCCCAGTGCCATATGCTGTGCCAGCCCTGGAAACACACCATGCCAGCCACTGAAACTGGGTGTGGTGGTGCACACCTGTAATCCTAGCACTGAGGAGGTTGAGACAGGAGGATCACTATGAGTCTGAGCTTTGTAGCGAGACCCTGTACCAAATAAATAAATAAATAGATTAAAAAAATTTTTTTTAAACAAAGATGAGCTAAATGGTAGGAGGTGCCCCTTGAGCCCTACCAGCTAGATTGGATGTCAGAAGAGGATTCAGGAATCTCCAGTCCCCAAGATACCTGGCCTTGATAGCCTGGACACTTACTCTTTATGCCAGTCATAGATTTGGTGGATATTTCCAAACACGATTTTATCCTTCCCTCGCATATCCTCAGGGACACCCTTCTCCTCTATCCTCTTCATGAAACCCTGTAGAGGCAGAGGCTGGGTTAGTAGAGGACAATCTTGAGAAAGAGCTCCAGACCAGCCATATTGCAGTCTCTAACATCCCTACACTGCCTGAGCTAGAGTGTGAGTGCTGCCTTGGATTCCCCTGATTTATCAGGATTTGACTCTCCTTAGGCAGAGTGAGAGACGAAACATCTATAATTTCTAGGTCCTTTCTTTTTGCCTCTAGTTCCCTGAAGAAAGAGCTGGGGTGGGAGTATAGGCATGAGGCCCTAATTTGGATTCTCACCACCATACACATACAACCATGTGTGCACACACACAAAGGCAATCAGTTGTCCTCTCTTCTCATATCTCAAGTTAATTGGCTAAAGATATAGCCTAGAAAAAAGTCCTTACATATTAATACTTTAGACTCTGCAACATGTAACCACATTTCAGCTTTAAGATCAGGATTTAAGGTAGTACAAGAAGCTTGTATCCCTCTCTGATGCACATGGGTGTTTCATGACTGGTCTTATGCTCATATAGCTGCTGCCTGATTTCCCTGGATTTCAATCAATGCCCAGATGCCCAAGCCCTCTGCTCCTGAGTTAAGCTGCATATAAAATTATTGATACCTTTTCCAGTCCCCAACTCCCACTGAAGACAAGAATAACTTTCTTTAAGTAGAATTCAGAACCTCTATATGCCTGGTTAGTTTCTTTCTATGGGGTTCAGGATAGGCAAACTTAAATCCCTGAGTCAGCAGATTGCATAGGATGAGGGCTCAGCAGACAAATCTTAGAACCCAGGAGACAGTTTAGATATTAACAATTCACTTTCTAGATTTCATACTCTTTATGATAATTAACAAAGGGTCTCTAAGTCTTCTAAATCACCCATTTACTTTCTTAGGTTTTTTTCATCCAAATGTCTCAGTCCCTTGAAAGTAAATTCCTATAGAGAACTGTCATATCTCCTCCCAAACTGACTCTTAACTGTAGACCTGTCAATCTTGCTTACTGATGGCTATCTTCTGTCTATAATTTTCTCCTTAAGGAAATATGTAAATTTCTAGATTCCACTGTGAGTGACCTGGCTTGCACTTATAGTGGTCACAGCTTTGAAGACTGTATGTCTACATGGAACAACCAGTAGCCTAGAAGAATGGATCCAGCTCTCATCAAAAGTCTCTCCTGAATGGTTTCACATTTGGGATCATAGCACTGTCTATCTTAACATATTTCAAGGGAAAGGAAAAATGTTTCTACATATTCTATTTGAATTACACCATTTTTATTTTCATTTCTGCAAAATCTAGGCAGAGGAGGATCCAGCCATGCATCCTGGGTGGGTAAGTAACACTCGCCCTGTACCATATACTCACCTCCACCACAATCCCCAGGTCCTTGACATAGTCTTTCTCTGTCTGTACCAGCTCATTTAGGACAAACCTGGACAAAGGATGAAGGACAGTGAGGGTTCCACTTCTTTGTGAAGCACAAGCCTTCATGTTTGAGCTCAGTGAAAAGTTACTTAGGCACCCTATGATAAGACCACCAAAAGTACTACCCTCAACACCACAGAAAGGTAAGCAATGAAATCTAGACACAAATCTACAGTGAGGAGCTGAGCCCAGAAGGGCTTTCCCCAGGGAACATATAACAGTCACAAGAATGTCACTCACTGCCTTGGAATTCTCTTTCTTCTCTATGTGTCTCTGTCTCTGAACAATTGTATAGCCACAGAGTAGAAAGAATAATAACTCAAGGCCAAGGGATAATTATGAGACTTTCATTCCTTTATCTCCACTGCATTCCCCACCAATGAGGACAAAAGATTCTCCTTTTCTTCTTTTTTTTTTTTTTTTTTCTCAGACAGGGTATCATCTCACTATATAATTTAAGCTGGCCTTGAAATTTCTACACAGCCAGGCTGGCCTTGAACTCAGTGCATTATTTCTACCTCAGCCTCCTGGGTGCTTCACTACCACAACTGGTTAGAAAAAACACTTATTTGACAGCCAGTCTGTAAGGACCCAGAGATTTGGATATCAAGAGATGGAGTGAAACTTTTTACCATTGAGAAGCTACAGTTACTCAGATAGGTATCCATGGTAACCACCCTGGAAAATCCCCAGCCAAGGCCAGAAAGGCTGACCTCAAAGCAGCACTGCCTGCCCAGAATGCAGGACTGAATGACAACAAGGTCATTAGCTTTCCAGGCTTCTTTGTTAATTCTTACTACCTTTTGGAGCATTTATCATGTGTTGCTACTCATTTGGGTTTTCCCACCCTTATAAGATGCTTATTAACAAGAGAGGCACTGTAAAGGCCTACTTTATCTACATGAAAACATTCAAGAAGGGAAGCATATGTACTTTGCCCAAGGTTACAAAGTGCTGAGCAGAGGCAAGATTTGAGCCTAGTTGTTAACAGGGCAAAGACTGCAGCCCACTGCCTGGGAAGCCACTCAGGCTGGCTCTCTGGGGTTCCTTGTGATTGCAGAGGAGAGGTGAGTGCTGTGCAGCCCACTGGAATCTGGCTCTTACTACCTGACAGAACCCTACAACCACATTTTTGACACCAGCTCTAGAGAGAATAAAGTTCTGGGATGTTGCAGATGGGCCCGCGCAGGCGTTATAACTCTGACCCCAGACAGCCATTTGTCTAAATTCTTAGTGTGTGTAGTACTGAGAAGCTATTAAATTCCTGGGGTTTGGGGCCTTGGGACACTGGAGAGGAAGCAAAAAATACACTCTCCTTTATCAGCATGCCCAATACTTCCGACCAGCTCCCTCTCTCCAACACAGAAAATCATGTGTTTTAGGCCACAGGAAGAAACTGGCAAGGCCAAATAGAAGCAGTTAAATATATCTTTAGCATGATCCAAGTTACTGCTTGGAAGATTGTGGTAAAAAAAAAGAGCCCACAGGAAAAGGAGAACAGGGGTGTGGGGATGGGAGGGCCCTCTGCAGATGAATCTACTGTCTCCAGAAGATATTTTTATCCTCAGTTATTTGCTGACTGATGGGCTGTCCAAGCTTTTAGGTCTCTAGGGAAGGGGACTGTGCTGCCTGTAACTAGCTTTTCCCGCAAAGGGCTGATGAAGTACCTAGGAAGATTGGGATAGACCAAAGTGACAGCAAACGCTGAAATTACACGCATCTCAAGGAAGAGTGAGATCAACTGTCAAATGAAGTGATGGGAGTAATAATTTTTCATGTTCAATTTTTATTAGCAAAGTTACTTACAAGTAATAGTTTTTCATCCAACTGCAATTCTTCCAGCTATAAGTTGGACCCACTACTAACCTCTCCTTCACAGTAGCAGGGAAGGCTGCTGTTCCACAGAGAATCCTAAGAGACCCAGCACTGGCTCTTGCCCCTTTTCATGTGGCATGCATCATTCTATAGCAGGATCTTCAGGATAGCTCACATGGATAAGTATGAAGCAAGACAGGAGGGCATTGCAGTGTGTGTGTGGGAGAAGGCAACACACTTATGTGCCTTGTTATAGCACGATGAGAAGCTATCATGTTTAAACGGCATCTTAAAGCTCTTAGCTTTGTCATCCTAAGTGACAGGAGTGGTGACTGGCTTTGCAAGGATCACTTCCCACTACATGGGCTACTTCCTTGATAGACGATTTGACAGCACAAATTTAAGCCTTGCTTTGACTTGACAAAGGACTGGGATATCTGCTCCAGCTCCAGCTTCAAGAACTGAGGAAGGTCAGCGCAAGTCCTAGGAAATGTCCCTTTGGAAATGGTATTTCTCAGCCTCTACTCATTTAGTAACGTCCTGGGGTTCCACTTGAGCATCTATGAGGCTGTGGGGGCAAATGTGATATTACAGTTTGCATGCTACTTGCTCTTCTCAATCAGAACTTGAAAGCTCTGCTTGGACACCAGGCTCTTGCTATAAGGTTTCTATTTTTTGCTTCCTAAATGTTCGGTTTTCCTATTTCCCAGCAACAGTAATACTTAGCTTCACTTATTTTTTGCCTTTTTTTTTCTTTGTGTGTGTGATAGTAAAAGAGTGATGAATTTAAAGGAGAAGGGCAGACTAACGTAGGGAGGGACCCTCCACATCTGCCTACCCTATTTTTGCTGTTGCTTATAAAATCCTATGTCAAGCTCTTTCTGGGACTCGTTGGTAACTTGCTTCCAGCGTAGTCAAACCCTGAACAAGAAAGTGAAGTTCTATAGGAGCTAAGGTTCCACATTACTGGCCTCCAGTATCTTCTCTATCATTACCAGAAGATCGATCTCCCATCAGGGTATACAACACAAACCTTGCCCAGCATACAGGTCCTTCTGGAATGACTGCAGTGTACACTGTATCTACCACCAGCCATTCAAAGTAGAGAGGAGGATCTCATGGAACTAAACCCACAAATGGATGATGAATTAAAACCCACAGAGGCCCGGTGTGATGGCTCAGTGGTCTAAAGCACCTGCTTGGGAAAGCTTGGGCGGCTTCAGGGACCACGGTTCAATCCCCGGTACCACATGCTACGTCAGCCCTGCCCTCGGGGTGGGCTGAGCCAGCCATAAAAATGAGTGAATAAACAAACAAAGGTTCTGAAACAATAAATAAATAAATAAATAAATAAATAAATAAATAAATAAATGAAAATTCTTTTAAAAAAATAAAAAATAAAACCCACAGAGAAGGGGTGGACATAGGTCTTGCCTTGTGTGCAATGGCTTCCTCTTCCTGTCTGTCATCTGCCTACTTTGGGAAGACATTTTCAAGTGAGCTCCATCAGGCTTCTTGCCATGACCAGGGATTCCCTGGTTCTGCAGATTTATCTCATAGGTCCCTGAGTTTTGTTGTTTCCCTCTTATCAGTAGGTATGAAATTTGTCAGATTTAGGTTGTGGCCATCAGTGGTTATGTCAACAACAGTGCTTATCTCATAGGATATAGTTCAGCCCCAACTTGAAGTCAGTGTCAAAGTAGCTGTGTATACATCTGGTCACCTTTACTTGGGGTGGGATCAAGTGGCTGTATGAAATGCAAATCCCTGTCTCCTGTCGATACACAAGTGAAAATGAGGGTGGACTCACATTCTGCCTCTCAGGGCCTTGGCTTTCTGTTCCTCTTCTAGGTTTCTAGGAGGTGTAGGTGGGGTCATCCCTTCATTTAGGCAGCCTGTGGGGTCTTTCAGGCTACCCCGATAGGAGCCTCCTTCTAGAGTCTGAAAAAAGAGAAGGAAGAACTTTTGAAAAATATACACTAGAAAGCCACTTGGAAGCTCTGTGTCCCCAGCACAGCCACAGCCATCTGGCAAGGTCAGCAGCCCAGGCTATTTTCACAGAAACAGAATGAAGCATCCTCCAGCAACACAGAGCCCTGAGATGCTCCCCCATCCCTAGAGAGCAGCATACATTGTACACCATGCTGCCAACTTCCTAGACAAATAAAATTGTCAGAGCCACTTATCTCTGGGTAAGGGCTCCAGAGAGAAAGCTAATCACCAAATACATTCTGCACCAAATAAGGAGTTGGAAAAGAAAACCAGTTGTAGGATCACCAGATGAAAACTGACAAGGGAACCATAGGAACACACCTACTTTGGTAAAATCCTACTTTTGTTAAATCAGCTATAATTTCTTTGAAGAGGACAATGAGATAGACAAAGGAAATAGTCATTAATGCCCATTGTGGTCATACCTACTGACAGTTTCTTTCCTTCCTTCCTTCCTTCCTTCCTTCCTCCTTCCTTCCTTCCTCCCTTCCTTCCTTCCTTCCTCCCTTCTTCCTTCCTTCCTCCCTTCCTTCCTTCCTTCTTTTGTCTTTTTGAGATAGGATCTCTAGCTATGCAGTTCAGGCAGCCCTTGAGCTCACTTTTTTAGCCCAGGCTGGTCTCAATCTCTCACTGATCCTCCTGCCTCAGCCTCCCAAGTGCTGGATTACAGGCATGTGCCACCACACCTGGCTTTTTTTTTTTTTAACCTACTGACAATTTGCTATCTCTCAGTGTCTCATTGTGGCTGATTTAACAAGAGGTGATTTTGCCAAAGTCGGTTTATTTTGGGGGCTGGGGAGATAGCTCTGTGGCACAAGTGCCTGCCTGGCAAGTGCAAGGTCATGAGTTTGAACTCCAGTCCCACCAAACAAAACAAACAAACAAACAAAAAAAGTTGGTTTATTTTATTTTTTGCAGGATCGGGGTTTGAACTCATGACCTTGCACTTTGCCAAGCAGGAACTTGTTCCATGGATCTATCTCCCTAGCCCCTACCAAAGTTGGTTTATTTCTATCTTCCCTTTTCCAATTTACATTTGATGGTCCTACAACTGAGGGAGAAGGGAAGGAGAGGAAGGAAAGGGTATTTAAAAAAAGGAATTAAAATGTGTTATGTACTTGTACTAATGCACAGAGGCAATATAAACATTATGCATTGCAAACATATACATATACAGGGGAGTCGGACATGGAGATGCCAGCTTGTAGTCCCAGCGCTTGAGAGCCTGAAGCAGGAAGATCACTGTGAGTTTGTATTACATAGTCAGTTTAAAGCCAGTAAGACCTTGTCTTTAAAACAAATAAACAAAAACCCCAACCCCAACCAAACCAAACAAAAAGGAATCAAGAGATGGATGTAAGGAGTAGGGAGGGGAGACAAAGAGAACAACAAAAAGGAATTAAGACGTGTATACAAACATGTACCAACTCCCCACAAAGATGTAGTCATTGTATACTACAAATATGTATGAAAGAAAGAAAGAAAGAAAGAAAGAAAGAAAGAAAAACGTCAATACATTTAACTTTTCCTAGAAGTATCTTTGCCAATGTTATTTATCAAGGGCTTTCTTTTTTGTAATTCTCATTTCTTTTGAATAAGGTGCTATAGGATTAAAAAAAAAAAGTTGCAAGTCTTAATGGGATATTTTTAGATAGAATTAAAAGGGACCTACACTTACATCTCAGATTACATGAGAGCAAGATTATATTCCAGGCTTCATTTTGTTTCAATTTTCAATTTAAATCTTTTCCAGAGATTCTGAGTAACAGAGTTACTGTTACTCAGAGGTTGTACAACAGTTGTACAATCTCTCTGAGAAAATGCTCTGCAGTGTGGCTTACTTTCTTCATGGATGGACTGGTCAGAATAAGGACACTCACAATGAGGTAAATTTCACACTTTCCCAAGGAGCTCATGGGGATACTTAGCACTGCGTTATGTGAACCAGCAGGAGCATAGTGGGTAACAGTAAGACTAAAATCAACTGTTAAAAAAATATATAGGAAACAGAAACAATCCAAGATGCCTATGTCTATCAGCTGTGGTGACTAAAAGCAAAGAGTTCACTTCACAGTCATTTCGGAGTCTCAAAAACATTAGCCCTAACGTTCAAGTCACAAAGACCAAAAAGTGGCAGGGGTAATAAAAGCCTTCAGTCTGGTCTTTAATATAACCTGTATCTGGTAGTCTTTGCCAGACTCTTAGCTGCTATACTTCAACAGAGGCCAAAAAGAGAAAGAATGGTCCAAGCAAATGAGGTACTTGATAAGCCCTTATATAAGTAAAGATGAAAACTATCAGGACTTTAATCTAGAAAACTTAATGTTGAAGATATGCCAACTTATAAGCCTGCACACAGAAACAATATACCAAGAGCCAAACACGAATTTATCACCAACACTAGCAGCTAGAATTAAAGTGAGCCATGGAAGTTACTACATCCAGAGCAGTAGGAGAGGCTAAAAATAAGGAAAGGTCAAGAGGGGTTTAGCTACATTTATAGATGCAGGATCTGTAACCTGTTATTAAGGAAATTAGAATGTCTGGTGCTGAGGCTTGATGAGCTAGTGGATAGACAGGCTTCCCAGTGACCTGTCCATTGGTGCTGTCAGAGAGGCAGGTTCCCCAGGCAGATAGGCCCAGCTGGTGGTAGATCTGATTAGTGCCCTTTACTTCCTTACCCTTTTCCCATGGTCCTATTTCTTTGTTCTATGGCCTGCTGATGGCAAGGTGTGTGTGTATGTGTGTGTGTGTGTGTGTGTGTGTGTGTGTGCAAGCACGCTTGTGTGTATGTGTGTATGACCAGCAGGCCCAGTAAGCAGCCCCATACCTATGTGTACAGGTCACTCCCATGGCCCATGCAGTTTGGTGTCGGCTGCTCTCGGTCCCTCCACAGATTAAAGGATACCTGAAGAGTCCAAAGTGACCCACTTGGACTAAGAAGCCCGAGCTGTCTCTGCAGGAGTCTCCTCTGGGATGGTACTATAAGGGTGGACTCAGCAAGAGGGAGAAGATAGAAGTAAAGTGCTTTGCAAAGCTGTATGCTGGGTGATCTGTCCGTGGATGATGGGTTGCTGATGTGAAATTTGAGAGCAGTTTTCTCTGAGAGCCTTGCTAGCTGTGCTAGGCTGGATACTGGGCTCTAGCCTATGGCCACAAGAGGTACCACCATGTGTTTATGCTGCTGTTTCTATAAGGAAAAAGGTAGTGCTAGCCACTTTTCCATCTCATGTGGGGTTCAGGGCCACAAAAGCCTCAGTAGACAAAAGAAAAGGTATGTGAAGTGTGAATAACAGAAGTTCCTGTAGTTGGTCTAAGGCCAAGGAATAGAAAGGCAAGTAGGATTTAAATAGGTGGCAAGGGTGAAGGAAAGCCATTTTCATGTTAAAATGGATACATTTTCTAGTCACTGAATCTTAAATTACTTTCATAAAATGCCCTTCCCAGGGGCTCCTACTGGTAACTTTGTAATAATCAATGTTAAACCTAGTGTTTGTAATAATGGATATTATATCTAGTTCTAAAACATGCCACATGCTGCTCACAGTATTCACTACACAGTACTGTCATGCGTCCCTTGTTTGTGTTCAGTTTTAAAGGGCACAGACTACATGATGAGTATATTCAAAGTGCTAGAGAAATGAGGATGGTGAGTAAGACATGTCCACCATCTATGATCTGTACCACATAGGGGGCTTTTCTAGACAGAAAGGAAGCTGTGGCAGATGACCACAGACACATATGACTCTACAGTAGGGTGGAACAGAAAGGAAAGATGACAAGGTGACCCTTGAAATGAGTACAACCGTCCCTTAGTATCCTGAGGGAATGGTTCCATGCCACAATGCAAGAATGTTTAAGTCCTATGTGATAAAATGGTATGGGGCTTGCACAAAATAGCCTATATCCTCTTACAGATTTCAAATCAACCACAGATTACCTGTAATACCTAATGCATGGCCAGCTGCCACAGCACATGCGTGCAATCCAAGCACATGGAAGGCTGAGACAGGAGAACTGCTGTGATTTCAAGGGCAACGTGAGCTACATAATGAGATCCTGTCTTAAACAAACAAAAATAAGCAAATATACCTAATGCAATGTACATGCAATGAAAATAGTTGTTGTACTGTATTTTTTAAGCAAATAAGTGCAAGGGAATGTCTGTGTATGTTCAATACAGACACAAACTTCTTCCTAAATATTTTTAATCTGCAGTTGATTGAGCTTGCAGATGTGGAACTCATGGCTGTGAAGGACTGGTTGTTCAGTGAAAGGATTTTATTGGCTACAGCAATGGGAAGAGGTTCTGGGCAAGAGCAGTGCTGTGAGTGAAGGTCACGGAGTGAAGGAAATAGGATGAAATCATGTGGGCAGCCTGGGAAGCTGAAAGCCTGAAATAGGCAGAACAGAGGGGATCTCAGAAGGTCATAGTAGGTGGCTGAGTGTTGTGTGCAGGAAAGTGCTAGAGAAGGAAGAGGTGAGAAGTGAAAAAAGAAGTCTGGAGGAACGGGCAAGATCAGACTACAAGGAGACTTGTCTGTGGCTTTAAAAAAGGGAGACTTTCCTCTCTGAGACCAGCGATGGATAGGCGAGGTACAAGCTGGACAGTGAGACACTTGTTTTTAGATTTTAGCAAGTGAAATCTTTATGTTCTGAAGAGTTTTTCATGATTAGGAAATTCTCCTTAACAGAATAGCAAGGAAAAGAGGACTTAAATTTTATTGACTCCTTCTTTCTCATTGATTCCCATTAATCTCACGTTGTTCATTTTCGCATCGTCTTGCAGATGATGAATTATTTTTTCCTGCATTCTGGTTGTTTTTAAAAGATCCTTTCTTACTCTTTCACTGGCTGCAACTGTGTCTTCAAGGTTGGAAACTCTATCTTCATTTTCGTTCATTCGGCTCTGCCAACT